>JABFQD010002451.1:0-15154 GCA_022817045.1 Psix sp. ZL-2020
TTTTTATTCCGTATAATTTAGTTTCAATCTAGTTTTAATGTTGAATTAGATGAATTAGATGGTAGAAAAAAATGAATGAAATAATGGTTTGAATGTAAATGTAAAAATAAAAAAGGTAAACGTAGTTTTTAAGTGAATAGAAGTTAATTGAACAATATCTTCTATGTAACTTTTAATTTTCTCCTAAAAAACAGTGTAAAACTGTTGCATCTTTAAAATGCTGAAATATAATTTAACATCGAATTATACATAAAAAATCCAGCTCATTGGTTGATTTCAAAAAAATATACACATTTACTACAATAAAATATTGGAGATAAAAGTAACCATGATTCGTATTTTCCGTCTCGTTTTAGAATATTAGTTTGATGGAATAAAAGTTGTTTATTGATTAGCTATGATTTCGGACAAAGAAATTTAGTTTTGTAATTAATTGTCTGATGTTTCCTGATTATTTCATTTTTTTACTTTAATACTTTAATTTTATTCCAAGTTTTTTCACGTAAAATGTTATTTATAGTAAAGTATTCACCAGAAATATATTCGACGTGGTAATTTGGTCATAATTCATGAAATACAAGGAATTAATTTTAATTATCTAACGTTCAGTAAGAAAAATGAGGAAAAAATGAAAATGAATTTTTGTAACGAGTGAAATCGAAGTGCCGCGTTTTTTGCTTGTTTTCTGTACAATAAATAGCCTAATGCAGACAAACAATACTCGCGTAGGCGCACTTTTCATTTCTACAGTTTTGTGCACTTGTGCAACAATGTTTGCCTATGTACTCGTGTGCAAAATGCTTCGAAATCAAAATGAGCATGCAAATTTTGTATTCTTTGCCAAAATTTGTTCTTTTCTATTGCCTTCGATAATTTACTGACAATTAACGTTCAATCACATAAATATTTATTTCCTCAGTTAATCTTAAGCTTCATTTATTTAAGATTAAAAATGTAATCTTTAAATTGTGAAATTTCAATCCATCTTTTTTCTACAACATGAAATTTATACAGTGCAAAATGAATATAAATGAAGAACTTTTCATTAGATGCAACTTGAATAATTCAAATGAACAGAATTTCATAATTTATTATATCGTAAATCTTTCTTCTCAGCACATAATTTAGCGAAAAATATGTATTTTTAAAAAGCAATTAAAAATATTTTATCCAGAGAACTTGATTTGAAATTGGAGACAGTCTGAATGTAGATATGAAAAAAAATGTGATTTTTGCATAATATAAAGTTGAACAAACCCTGATAGCATTTTTGAGTGTTTCCGCCTCCTGGCGCAAATTGTCTAACTCGCTCATTTTACCGTTTGGTGTGTAAATCTAATGTTTAACCACGCGTGCGCTCGCGTGGATGCTGCGTTTGACTATCGGATCACGTCTCTTTGGCCAATAAATGGCTGTTGGCAGGAGGATATGAAAATTGATGGCTGATTCTGTTCCGGCGGTCTTCTTCTTCTACCACCGTCTTTCGGTTTCAGTCCTTATCACGAGTAGTACCAGATTCTGAACCAAACCGTTGTTAATTTCGCCACCTTTCGCGCCAGCTTCGATGACTCGTTTTTTCAGCAATGCCTTCACTTCTGAAACAGGTAATTTCAATTAATATCAAAATTCAAACATTTCGTCATGTCAAAATAATTTGTTGAGACAATTAGAGTTTGCCATCCTGGTCTCTTTTGCATAACAATTAAATAGAACATTTTGAAAAATGTAATTTATAATACAGTTATGAAATGAATAGCTTATGGCAACAACGCTTGACTGTCTGGGAGTGTTATAGATCATAAATTTAGAACTAATAGATTCACCTAATTCACGTTCTACGGTAAATTTAATGGGACTATTCAAGAAGGGAAATTTGATGGAAAAAATGAAATCGGCGAAGAAGTCTTTGCGTATTAATTTTGTAATGAAACTTTTCATTTTGATAGTAGGAAACTTAAATAAAGTTTGAATCGTTTTCAAATAAAAGATTCAAAATTGGAATAAAATTATACAAACAAATGTGTATACTTAAAATGATGGTTCATAATATGACATCGTTATTTTCTAAATTGCAATATGAATTCCAACTTTAAAAGAGAGAATTATTTACATTTTAAGATTTCATGTAATATTCGTTAATATATTTATAGAAGAGATCATTTTTTGTCTATATTTTGTCATGAATAAATAATTTTTCGCTCAAAAGAATTGTCACTTATAGAATGAAGATGTCTATTGACAGTTTTGTCTCTCTTTAATATCTATACTAGAACGCATGCGCACTAGAGCGCTAGGACTGTCGGATAATTCGAGAAAACATTTTCTCTTAGCCTGATATTATTAAAGAAAATTTAAGAATTGAGTTTTTTCCAACTACAAAAGCGCAACTTCGTTGTTTATTTTACTTGAATAAGAATCTTACAAGTTTGCGAAATTATAAAACGAGTTAGTTACATGGATGAATGAAAACAGCCGGCGTTAAGCTTGATACAGCTAATTAATAAGTATTGAAAATACAGCCAAATTCGAATAATTATGTGAATTTCTTGAATGATAAATACGTTTAAATGTGGAAACAATGTTAAAAACGAAGACTTTATTTTCAGGCGAAAAATGAATACGAACTAACAGCAAATCAATTTGATTTTTACGTCCAGATGTTGCCGAAGACAGCCTGACTGATCCAAATGACAAACACAGAGCGAGTATACTTGCTGTATAAGAGGAAGCAGTTGGACATTACAGAATGGTTTCAAAAGGCAAGATGTTCCGTGTCGAAATGTCGGCGGCGCCGGGGCCGGTGCACCGGCAGGTAGTGGCTTGCCATTTGGGCGCAGCACTGGTTGCGCGACTTGCCGAACAAAAAGATTAAATTCGCAGTGTGTCACTAAGGCGAGGAGTCAACGCTCGCGGAATAGGAGGCCAGGTCGACGCTCGTGAGGTGCAGACAATGATGAGCGCTCCGGCCAAAAGGGGTTGCTAGTTGAAGCTTTTACGTAGGCGCAGACCACACCCAGGGAGCAGCGGCAACTGCGGCGCCAAGTAGGATCGACAAAGGGAACAACGCTCAGCCAATGGAGGGGTGGAAGCTTTCTACCAAGTGGGGCAGAGGGTGTTTGCGCCAGTGGCGGATTTCTTTTTCCAGGAACCTCAATTTTGGTTGTCATTTTGAAAGCTCATTTTGAAAGCTCATTTTGATCTTTAAAATATAGCCACATTCGCCATTTGCCTTCATTCATATTACTTTTTCACTTTACAATTCAGTTATTTGATACTGTTAAGAAATATACATATTGTGGATCTAACCATTGATAAGCTTGAATCGAGAACTACAGATCTGTTTGATTCTGCTCAGCACCTTAATTTTCAAAGGCATTATAAGCTCTTTGGTTGGGGGAAATTATAGATTTTTCAAGAGGGATTTCCCTTGTTTTGGTATATTCGTTGCAGTTGGGCAAGGCATAATAACATTTGGACTATGGACTAGATTATTTTTAGTTTCAAAATATCCTCTATCAATCTTTACACTAGTTTCTCTCAAAGATGGACAAAATAAAGACACCGAGAATACAACTTTGCAATTTTTCATATATTTCAACGTTATTTGTCATTTACAAAAGTACTTAACAGATTAGATTTTGAACAATATTAAGTTATAGTTCAAAATACTGTATTATAATTGATAATAATAGTTATAATTCAATAAATAGAATTAGATTGAATTCGAATGTTTTTCATTGATGTAATTCGGTAATGCTGTTTTTATCAAATACGTTTTCATTGTTGCATTAAAATATTTATTCTTAAAACTGATAGTAATAAATAGCTCAGTATAAATACATATATAAAATATTCATACCAATTACTTGTGTGGCATTAAAATTGACTCAACAAGTCAACTAGGAACACAGTTTTGAACCATCCCTTTCTGACTCTTCAGTTTTCTCCTGCTTTCTTACTCATGAATGAAAAAAAACCGATAACTATAAATAAATGTATGTTTCCAAATGAAATATAACAAATCATTTTACAATAGTTCAAATGTTCAATTACGTCCAATGTGCCTTCTATTGTAATCACAAAAAAGGAACAAGGTATTTTCAAGGATAACGTTTTTCTCGAAAATTTCATCAATTTACGTGTCCTTGTTGAAATCAAAAGATGAAGTTGATTACAAAGATGGAACGAACTGTACAATTAGTTCATACGCTATCGAACATTTTAATAATTAAAATTTAATTATAGAATTTTAATCAAAATGTTACACCTAAGTATCTTCCTCATTGTCGAGTTCTGTTCTTTGAAAGGAATTCGCAATTCAATGACATAGCGAATAATGAAAACTGATCAATTTTACAATTTGACATAATATTAAATTCAATATTATTTTTAAACTAATATCCGATACTTCTAATAAACTTTGATAAGCTCCTTTAACATTTTACATGACATTGAAAATTGATTTGAAATTATCTTCTTAATAAGAACGATGTAAATCGCCTGAACATTTTACATAAACTAATTTGATTAATGATACAAAACGAGTCGCTCAAACACTCTTGCTAAGAATTCTTTCATCCATTGAATGAAATGTGCTCGTGCCGGTTTAATTACATTCTCATTTTGTCTGCGTTTTTGCTCTAAAAATACTGTTTGATGTTGAAAAGGCATTCACGAAGCTTTATTAAAATAGAATTAAAAAGAAAAATAAGTATGCATGAATTTTTGGTACAATCACAGTTATATTTACATAATCAGGTTTATACATTTATAATGATCTCGGCAAACAATTTGTCAAGTGAGTATCATGTCTTATCATAATTCGATGCCAATGTATTCTTTTATCACGATTTCTCACCGATTTCAACTCGTATTAAATACATTTAATCAGCTAATTTCTTCTCCATTCAAGGTTAACAGAGTTTTAGCATTTTTATTTAATTTCAATTGTTTATAATGCAAAAATAAATGCAATTCTTCAAAATTACACTTTATTCAATTTACTGATAACCGTTGCAATAATGAGCCATGCAAATAATGCTATCTGATTAGTGCTTTGCAAACCGTTTGTTTGGAAATACTACGAATTAATGGCAATTTTTATTTCTGTACTTTGAGAATCAAGTGATGACGTCATGATAAGGAGTGAGCTTTTTATATAATGCACGTAAAGTTGACCAACGATCGCTCGTCACAATTTATTAAGGGACGCCGGTGTTTCTTTTGTGCCAATTTCATGCTATTGATTTTGTTCCGGTGAATCCTCTGAATCAGTTTTCGATTTTTGTTCAATTCGTCTTTAACGCTTACATAATTCAGCGCCTCACGTGCATGCTTTTTGCAAGTTTCAGTTTTATGAATAGTCATATTTAATATTGAAATATCCATTTTGTTAATACTATATATTTGATCAATGAATGTACAAAATTAAATTATATTAATGTCAATGTAAACCAATGATTCAAGTGTTACGTGACTTGGCGAGATAAATATTGTTAAACAAATTGAAGTTTCATCTCAAAGAAAAATCATACGTAAAGTCATATCGCTATAACAACGTGATAATGACACAAATCATGAAAATAAATGTCAAACACATCGGTACAATTCATTCATATCTTGGTCTATAAAAAAACGAACAAAACATGGAAGAAAATTATTGTATTTGAAGAACCATTTTTAAAGAAATACAATTGCAATAATCTCATATTGATTAGTTCATATAAAAAGACATTGGAAGAATGAATTTGAATTTTGTTTGCACGTTATTTTGAGTAAAAAAATGTTGTCTCGACAAAATAATCATTAGAACAGAGAAACCTTTTCTTGGGACTCAAACTTTTGTACCTGTTTTACCTGCAGAAAAAAGGGTTTTCGGCTAGAAAAAGTATGTTTTTTATAGCAAAATCTATTAGAAAAAGGTTTTGTCTTTAAAAAACAGTATGAAGAAAGTGCAAAACATGAAGATTCAAGACAAAAAATAATGTCGACATTTTGCAGTAATCGAAGTTGACATGCAAAAGCAAATGACTCGAAATAACAGTTCCGACGAAAGCATTCAACAGTCGCCTTCATATACGCGTACCCAGCGATTTCGGACCGATATTTCGTTCAATCAATAAAGCTTTTCTGAGTGCATTAACATCGTCGACCTCAACTCATGTCACGTGTTTCGTGTGTCCATATAACACTTACATTCACACGAGCGTACGTGTCGGACAAAACTAGGTGAAATGAAAAAAAGTTAATTAAACATATTTGAAAAAAGTACCAAAATGAAACGTTTATTCTCGTCTGTTTGAACAAGTAAATACTCTACATAAAAGCGCATTGTTATAATCAATGACCTATATATTGTTTTTATTCAAGCGGACCCATTAAGATCATTAAGTCATCACAAATTTGAGTTGATGTAGAACATGCGATTTTCAAACACCTCTGCGCTTCGTTTCAAAATGCAGTCAACATTTCAAACGTAAAGATTCTTTTTTTGCTCTTTTGCCTCCACCTCGCA
The DNA here is from genome assembly GCA_022817045.1 of Psix sp. ZL-2020. Taxonomy (NCBI): domain Eukaryota; kingdom Metazoa; phylum Arthropoda; class Insecta; order Hymenoptera; family Scelionidae; genus Psix; species Psix sp. ZL-2020. Next base: position 6,515 of record JABFQD010002451.1, read on the forward strand.
ATTTGTTCTGTCATTTTTTGTTCGTTTTCCTCTCGAGAGACAAGCCTCTGCAAGAGAGAAGGAGGAGAAAGAGAGAGAAAAGGGGGTGGGGGAGAAAGAGTGTTGTGCGCAGGGTTATCGCAACGTAGAGTCACTGGTGGGGTCAGGGGTAAATTCACGTAGACAGAGATGGCAGGTGAGTGACGTCAAAGGAGGCTACGGGTGACGTCAAAGCAACATATATTACACCTGGTAAATGCAGTGCGTCGACGCAAGCTGAGGACCAATTCTCTCTTTTAGCGTTTGCTCTCCCTCTCTCTTCTCCCTATCCCTTCGACATTCTCTTTTTTTAGTCCGTTCCTTTTTCTCGAAACTTGCGAAATTCTATTTACAAATTTATTTATCTCCCTCTTCGTTGGAATACTTGAAATAACCAATAGTACTTACTCGTACTTATTCAGGGTACTTACGAGAGATAATTCCAGATGAAATTAATTCGAGTTTGGAAAATCAAAAAATGTGATTATCAGGGTTTGTTTGTTGAAATATTAAGTTGCATTTGTTAGTATTAGTCTTCGTTTTGTCATATCAAGTGTTTTAAGGTAGTTTTCATTGATATATGTCATTGACAAGAACTGTCTATTACGTGTATCAGACTGATCTATTAAGATTACAAAACTTGTTCTAATAAAGATTTAATGTCATTTCAAAAGTTATTTAAATGACAATATATAATAAGGCAATGTTTGAATAATCTTTTAATTTGCTTCTAAATAGGAAATGCTCGTACAGTCGAGTTGGAAGAGTCATTAAATGAACAAAAATAATCAGATAATTGAATGTATAGATTTAACATTCTTGAATTATTTCATGAAAGCAAATAGTAAAACTGCATGAAACTCTCCCAAGCGTACAATAACACAGGTGAAAAATAAGAATTAGAAATGTTACGTTGATTACTTGAATTTCATATTAATCAATTAGAGAAGAAGGAGAAGGCATCAACTATTTGACAAGTAGGAAATGAAGAGAATTATGACTGGCGTTTAGCGAGGCAGAAGAAAAGACAAAAACAAAATAGTGCGTGAAGGAAGAAGGGAGAGTAATGTCAGAGTCAAAAACGTCAAGCTGTCCTTCGTGCGTTTAAGTGTTATGCCCTACTAACCATCCTACGGAACTCGGCTGTTGCCGCAGTCATAGCACGATCCCTAAGCAGGGTAACGCTCGCACCCGTATAACAACGCATGTTCAAAATGTCATGCTCCTTAATTAACAGCGCCAAAGACGCGGCCAAACTTTCAGACGTTCTGCTATCACACATGGTGTCTCAAGTCTAATAAACTGTTCATTCGTGTTCTTCACAAGCAAACAACAATTTTGGCACTCATTTTATTAAGTCCATTTATTAAGATGCAAAAACTCATTTTGTCTTGCAGCTTTCTGCTACTTGTGTTTTCAGTTACAGCCAACTGATTTGAAATGATTGAACGTATTCATTCTTATTTAGATGAATTTGAATTTCTAAACAATATATTATTATGTTATATAGGGAGATAAAAATACAACGGACATTTATATAGCATGAGAGATGCATTTCTGTTAGAAATATAGAGAAGTTGTTGGTATTTTAAAGCAGTTAAAGCCAATTAAGACAGCTGCAACATTAATTGATTAATAACAACAGAGAAGAGTACATCCAGAGCTTGGTTTCTCATGTTCTGTAGAATCTTTTTGTATAAAGAAATTGTGTGATCTATTTTTCATTTGTTCGAAGTTAATGAATGGTGCTTAATTGTGTATTAGGTATTTTTGCAAATTCCAGTAACAGCATTTTTGATTCAGGAAGCTCGTTTCAATTAGTTATAAAATTATACTTTTACTTCATTTGAGACTTATTTCAAAGTAAATGCACCGGATTAAAAAAACGCGTATGTACATAAAAATAGCAGGATGGGAAACACAAGTGCAGCAGTTGCGAGAAAAATAAGTTATTTGGCAAAATAAAAATACCACAAGATAAGATAAATATTAATCGCACACTAGCAAGTTATCATATTAGTTTCTTTATTTTAACCTAACATTCCATGTGATACAATATTGAAAAATATATAATCAAACTGAACATTCGAAGGCACTCTAGTTAGTAAGTTCAACAACCGTTTTGTTATTGATTATCTGTGGCTACAAAAGCGAAGTGCACGAGCTTGATATACCGAAAAATCAATAATTGTATGATTTTTTGTCAAGAGAAGCGTGCCTTTAGTATTCATATAATAACAACAAAATGAAAAAGAAGGAAAGAAAGTGTAGATCGAGGCGTAGCCCGAATAAAATCTCCATAAATAGTAGCTCGTAAAAGAGCGCAAACAATAAAAGTCGACACCAATTAACCCATTTTGCTATCTTATGGAAAAAGTCGGACGTTAAGAATAAGCAGCATCGATGTTCCAAAATACACTCGCAGCATTGAGAATAAATGTGAAATGGAAATTTGTTCAAAGATAATCAACTCGTTATTTGATTGCGAGCAAAACCACCGATGTCATTTGAGCGGCGTCGTTACAATCTCACAATGTCATAAACGTCAAAGCAGCGGGTGGCGCGCGGGACGCCAACTCCGGATGACGAAACGAGATCGGCGCAAACCTTTTGCGGCGAATCACACCTGTTTGCACGCCGATTGTTTATTTATACTCTCGTCCTGGGCTTCTCACGCCTCAATCACACGACGCTGAAAGACAAGTGCTTTCTATAATAATGTCGCGCGTGACGTCACTTGATAAGCCGCTGTCTCTCGAGGGAGTTGTTCTAAGCGATTATTATTTCAGGCGGCGTTATCAGCGCTGGCGTATCGAAGTGTCTGGTGACCGTTGAAAAAGCTTTCAACGCGCACGGCAAGCTCTTTTAGTAGTGGCAGTGGTAGCGCTAATGGTGATAACGCAAGCCTCTTTGCGGGCTTCATCCAACCTCAAAAGAAGCGCAACCGAAAAGTACACCTTTTTGGCTTTGACAATTGCGTACAACCGCCATGTTGGAAAAAAGGCGCTTCCAAACCGTCGACAATCGAACCCTATGTTTCTCATACTGCTCTGTCAAATTGCAACTGCTCGTTTGTCAAATCGTCATGGCAAGCAATCGAAACGGCTTTTGTTTAACAATCAGGAGTGTCGAGAAAGGCAGAAGTGTGGAAAAAGAGAGTGGCGCTGTTATCGATTTGGAGTTGAGGAAAACAACGGATGAAGAATTACCTTGAACTTTGGTGTCGGTGTTGTGGCAACAAAACACTTTGAGCGCAACAGACACTTTTTACTTTTAATGTAACGAGCGGCGAAGCTGGTGCTGCGACACTGGCGCTACAGTTGACGACGAACCAACTGATCGATGCCGGCTCAAGTCTGCCTAAGCCCGTTGGCTTAGAAGCGCGAGAACGCGCGACTGCTCCACTCAAGCTTCGGCCGACCGCTCGCGGCACTGGGCATCGAGCTGCTCTACCCGGGCGAGCACTTTTCCGGCGATACTTGACAAGCTTTTTCCTTAAAAGCCTACTCTGGCCGAGACAACGTTCACAGACTATGAACTGCCACTCGCGACGATACGGCGCTGCTGCGCTGCAGGGTGGGGCTCCTTGCTACAACGCCCGTAGACCCCGGCCACGAACTTACTCGATATAAAGCGAAGTTAATCGAAAAACACGCGCGCTTTTTTAATATCATTTTTAACACACTACCCAATTGCTGTCTTTTCTTCTTATATTTTTTATCATTCCTGCTTATTTGACCACACATTAGGATAGCTCACACGACGATATAACTTAAGAGAAAAAATAACTAATAGAGTTATATAATAAATAGAATTCATTCTATAAATTATATAAATCTACAGCTTTTTTATTATGTTTCTTCAATGAATTGTATCAGTTGCTTTATTTGTATTAGTTTTGAAATTGTGTATTAAAAGTGATTATCCAATTATTGCATTTAATTATGTTAGATTCAATTTCATTTTTTGTATTTATTGAAAAAAACACATTTTTATTTATAAATGATGTTCAATTGAATTAAAAAATAGGTATCCAATGTAAATAAATTGATACGAAATTATTACATTGTAACCGTATATACAAATTATATATATAAATTTTCAATATTTAAAATATATAGCTAACTTTTATTATTCAAAATATTGTTCACTTTTTATGTAAAGTCTAATAATATTTGTTAATTTACGACTTTTTGAATAAATGTATATAAATGTTTCAATTTCTGTTTAATTTTTATTTAAAAGAGATTCTAAATTGATAAAACATATTAGTCAATCATCTTAACACTTGCAGTGTTATAATAACTCCTTCCAGTGAGAATTCATTCCCACTTTTTTCATGGACAAATATGTTTATAAACAAAATTTAAATAAAATATACAGTTGATTAGAACACAATCACTCATACACATATCTGATGAGGAAATTATATTAATTTCGAAACGTCAATGTTTAACGATTATTTAAGTTCCCTTAATGGCAATAATCTCTTATTCTAACATATAAATTTTTGGGAACATATATGATAATATTCAAACAAAAAATATACAACTGTTCATATTGTCAGGTTTTTTGACAAAAATATTTCAAATTAATATTAAGCATGTTTAACGTGAAATTAAGAAATGATTAAATATAAACAATATTTTATTTCAGCAGTAATGCCAACAATACATTTTTATAAATTACCATACTTATTTTTGAATGTGCATCAGTGAATAAATTTTTGGAATAAATTGTAAATATTGTTTTTAAATTGAAATTAAACACATAGTAACTCCTTCTATTAGTATCGGTATTTTTTTTTTTTTTTATAAATTATTCATGTACAATTTATTCAATCCTAGGGAATAAAAACAATAAATGTTACCAAAGTTAAACCGCGTGATATCTTAATCGAAATGATCTTAAATAAGATTATTCAACTAATTTGTATAATTAAATGTAAAGTACGCGTTGTAGTGTCAATGTTTTAATAGAAGTTTTCAAGTAAAAACGATCGATCGACATTCGAATAGTCAGATTCGAATGTAATTGAAATATGATATTGTTGGTATTACATTTAATAAAACGTTATAATTATAATATAACATTATAATGTGAAATGTTCGCACTACTATTGATAGAGTCCTTTTTTGAGAGTCCACTTTTAGCTGCTTTTAGTGTATTTATAATGGCTCTACAATCTATACAAGTTTTGCATTGACCAGTTTAAGAGAAAAAGGTTCTTTCTGAACAGCATCTGAAGTACAGATGGTATGCATTTCTTCATAAAGTATAATGAATTATGTTTTGTTTATTTTACAAGTACTAAAATCTATCAGTAAAAAATTGTTTCTCGTATACATGTGTTAAAGAATTAAATTATTAAGTATTTTAATCGATCATATTTGTATGTATTTATTTAAACAAATTTCGCTTTTAGTAAATCAATTTGATTACAAAAAACATTCTAAGTTTCATCATGCGCAAATCAAAAAAAGTCATAACATATACAGAATCATATGTAATAATATATAAGATATATCTCAGATATAATTAGGTATAATTGGAAGATCCAGTTGAGTATTTATATGGCTAGAGAATATTTCAAAATCATATGATGTTACTCCACCATTATCATATAGAGAAACATATTCTTGCTAAAATACATTTGGGGAAACACGAATCGCTTCAGGAAGATTATTCCATAGTCGAATTTTACAAACAACAAAAGAGATTTTTGCAGTTGGAATTTTGATGTGGAAATTTGAATCTCAGGTAGTGTTGAGTAGTAGTACTGAACTAATAATTTCACAATCTGTTCCATGGTTTGGCTAAAAAGCCAAATTTCAATTTCATAAGCTATATTTCTTTGTCTTTGTCTTTATTTATTATTATTATATATCTTATATTATTATTATTTAACATTTGTATGTTTAACTATAAAATAAAATTCAAAAATTGTCTCTTTTGTTTTAATTCGGAAAAAATTTAATAATTCTTCAATGTCATTTTCGGCAAATTGCATTAGATATTGTCCAACACATTTTTTTCTACGCATTATATTGTCCTTTTGTGCTTAATTTATTTTTTATAGTACCTTCACTTTTTCACGCTAACGTCTGCGTCCGACTGTCATAAATATTTTCTCTAAAACCTTGAAGTATTATTAGGTTTTGAAGAAAATGGCTACACGTATCCCTTGGCGAAATTACCCTGTAAAAATCTTGTCTGCATTCTACAGACCAAACTATTTTTTGTTTTAATATTTATTATCATGAAGATGTACAAAGAAAAGGCACTATTATTGTAATATAAATACAATATTGAAATCCTTATATATTTTAAGAAAATATATCAAATCCTTCTATAATTCCATATATAATGAAGAATAATTATATTGTTTTTACATGAGAGTATTCAAATAAAAAGATATGAATTTGATAATATTTAAAATAATCAAAAATGATTAAACAGATCAAAACATTGTACAAGAAAAATATTTTATTAGCCCTATTTACAAATTATAAAAACTTATCAAATATTTACATTTGTATAATATTAATTAAGATAAAAATAATCGTACTTTCAAATCAACACAATGAAATGAAAATAACCTTTTCATTTCATTTCCTCTTATGGCATTTATATACTATACACAATAAAATAGGACAAAATATTAACACTGATACTTCTATGATTATTATTAATTCATCAATATAATTTGTATAATTATTTTTCAAATATTCATTTGGCATTTTTAGTTTTGATTTGAGATAAGTATAATTTTTGACAATTTCATCAAATTGTATTAAATCAACTCGCATTGGTTCATACAATTTATGGTTTTCCTTAAACGCTTTTTGCATAGTCGAATTGTTAAAGTTTATAATATTATCAAACATAGAATACAACTGTACTGAAGGAAATATCGTTTTATGAAAAAGAAAAGTATTCTTTTTCTCCGTTTTGTATCGAAAATTAACGGATTCTACGTCACATTCATCCGATAACGTAATAATACCGTGATTCTTAATGATAAAAGATGTCTCTTCATCGTGGCATTTAATTCGGATGTTTTCGGCATTGGGTGCAAAAAAAATCACTTTGTTTCCGTCCATCATTTTTAACCAAGTACCAGAAGAATAAGAAGAGAAAAATAGATCGCATTGTTGAAGATCTTCAATTTGTTTCTGAAATATCAACTTCACTTCACATAAACTATGATTGTTCAATTTAGTGAATATCAAATTTTCGGAGCACAGATGCATATCGTTCAAAAATTTACATTCGTTTAATACAAATTGATCTACCGGCGAGTACATTTGTTCATGAAGATCTACAAAATAATATTCATTTTTTGGTTTCAGATTAACTAAACCGATCGGTAATTGAGTTGGTAACGGCAAGACATGATAAACAGCATACTTGTTCGAGTAAACATACGGAGCATTAATTTGAAAAACAACATAATTTTCTTTGCGCAATAATTTAATTTTCACAATTTTGGAAAATAAATCAAATGTTAAATTGCTTAAAAATGGAAACTCTGATTCTTTCCGATAAACTTGCATTTCCAATATTTGTTTTTTTACTTCATCCATCGTGATGAAGCGAGGATGAAGAAGGCCTTGTTTAGCAAACATAATAGCATTCAGTACATCGTTGAAATCATTTGTTAATGTAGATACAGCGCTTTCGATTTCACTCATCAACTCATTTAAATAAAACTTATAATTTAATTCAGAGATTTTTAAACTATTATTCACCACGCGTGAATCTAAAACTTGCGTAATATTTAATAAATCTGTACTTAGCAAGTGAATTTTCTGAAACTGCTCGTTTATTTGCTCGAACGATTTTTTCACTAAAATCGTTTCATCTGTAACAAGGTTGAATAGTTGTTGTATATGTTCGGCATTTTTGATGAGTTCTTGTCTGTTGGAGCGAATATCATTCTGTGCGTCCATCATATTCATCTTATTCGAGAATGTGGAGTATGTTATAGCACCTATTGCACCTGCAGCAAGGAAAGCACCCACAGATCTTCGTTTTCGATTATGACTAAAATTATCTACGACTGAATGAATCAACAATTTATGATTCTTCAGGACATTTAGATTTTTCAGTTGAATATTCAGTCTATTTTTGAAGTCCGCTCCTGAAGTCAATTCGGGAATCTTCGTTAAATTATCCGTTTTAGCTTGCAACATGTCTCTCATGTTGTAAAGTTCAGATAAATCCATGTACTGAGCAAGTGTCCAGTATCCTTGAATAATTCTTATCTCATGCTCAGCTTTCTCGATAAAGATTCCAGAATCATTTTTGATTTCTTCAATTTCTCGATAAAAACATGAACTCCAAGTGATGGAATACAATAACCTGCAAATTATGTTAAAAATATATGACAACCTATGACAATCAGTTGGCACAAACAATGAAGTATTATTTATTTTGAATTTAGCGCCAAAATAAATTTTTCAATGTCATAATAAAATGAAAATAGATATTCATATTAATAATAAACATTAAATTGTTTAATTAAATTAAGTAATAAATATTAATATTAATTAGTATGTAAATTTTGTACTAAAAAAATAAAAATTAATAAGTGACGTTTTTGTTTTTGACTTTCTTTGA
>JABFQD010002452.1:0-15154 GCA_022817045.1 Psix sp. ZL-2020
TATCCTTTCATAAGCAGAATAAATTTTATAATTAAATTGGAGATTACTGACAAAATATATGTACATAGGTGACAACAACAAGATAGAGCTACATTTACTGCGTCATTGCGAAATTTAATATCACCGTGTAAACTTTTACTTATGTGAATTTCAAGTTTTTATATATCATTGATTAGTTCTGTATTTTGTATAGATTAAGCAATGTTACCGTTTTCTCGTACGAACTACAAATTTCAAAGTTTTAAATGAATTACTTTAAAAATAATCATAACTATATTATAATATTTTGTCGAAAATTTAAATTTGTTATCAAACTGAAGTTTAAAATCGGAGTTTTGGAAGGCTTATGTTTCTTTTACACCATTGTCTTTTTTATGTCATTCTGTAATGTGGATGATTATTTATAGAAATATCATTTTCAAATATCAGTTCTATAATTATTTAAATTTAAAATTGAATTTTCTGACGTTCATTGCAGTAAATAAATGAAATATGGAATATGATATATTAAATATACTAATATTCAGTGTAAAATATTAAATAATTTATATATAAATGTTCTATATATTACAGTGTAAAAGTATAATGAGGATTCAACATTTTCTTCTTCTGTCAAATTTACTTTTTCTATAAAAATCAATAACAGAAAGTATACCTTGATGATATTTTATAACTTCAGTATAAGTAGTAATAAAATAAGTCTTATATATAACTTGAAAAATAATTATTATTTCAAAACATTAATGTATCACGGCTATGTGAGATTTAAATTCTATTTCATTTAAATATAAATAAGATAATTATAATTAATTTGTGATTAATAGAATTCTGTATTTACATGCTAAATTTATAATCATATTGATATTAATTCATCTATTAAAAATAAATTCTATTAATAAATTAGATTCAATTAAAATTTGACTATCATGGAGTCGGATTTTACCTTGTAGATATCCATGTGAATCTAGCGTAATTTCTAGAACAAATATAATGTTGGTTTGGATATAAGGAAAATTACATACAAAAATATTCACATTAATTTTATCATATTTTTTTTAAATAGTTGTTTAAACAATTTATAATATTTTAGCTTAAAGTATTATTGAAATATAAATTGGTAATAGATTTTCCTTTTTTTATTATTCAGTTTTTCCTTCATTTCCAATAATTGAATCTATAATGTTTGCATTTTATAAGCAATCAACTTCATATGAATATTCGACTTGAAATGATTTTCTACAGATAAATACAAAGGGTTAAAGTGCAACGCCATCTACAAGACTGAAACATTCTATTGCATTTGTGTAATGAACTCAATTTATATATGTGCATTACGCTAGTCTATATTGTTTGTGATGAGAGCCGTACATTTCGAACCTATGAATTGTAAACAATTGAAATGTTTCGGCAAATGAACAATAATCGCTTTAATATTCATTGTCTAGATCGACGAATGAATTATTCACTCAAAATTCGGCATTCTGCTTGTTTGCTTTTGTTTCGTCATTTTTGAATGCTTAGTCCCAGTTTAGGTTCAGTCATAGTTATACAATAAAAATATGTCTGTTAATCTATTTAGTTTAGAAAGTTGGACAAACATCGTTAAAATATTGATATACAAACATATAATCATTAGCTCGTTTAAACATCGGTAGTTATATAAATAATATATACGATCGTTAGGTTTTCCTACTTCGTTCCGGTTAGCACTTAAAACTAATTTATTGTGATGGTAAACATTCGCAGAATAAGACAATTTTAAAGAATAATTCACTTACGGTTCGAGGGAAAAAGCACTTCTGCTAGTGAAACATTAACTTCTGTAATCATTTCATATTGTTCTAGACTTTGTGAAATGTTTGAACTAAATATAGGTTTTTTGATGTAAAATAAAATCGGGCTTTGTTCATATAATGACAAATAGGTCTTTTTCTTGTTAATCATCGTAAAATAATTATCCATAGAAAAAATTTCTCGGGTTGTTAACTGAAGGGAGCAAAAGATTTTATCTTTCGAGCAATTATGACTTTATTGTTCTAAATAGCGGGATTCAAGTCTAAACCACAGTGCACAGCTGCGAAACAAAGAATACAATATTTGATAGAACGATTGTCAAAATTTCAAATCGATCGAGCGAAATCTGGCAGGTTAAATTCGAAATCTATATTGAATTGGTTCTCGTGGAAAAACAATTGGTGTGTGCAGCAGAAATAATAATCACGGTATTAAACTGAGCTTAATAATACGCATTTTCAGAATTATTTATCGTTGTCATTGCACGTCACTATTTCACAAAAGTTTTTGTTTCTACAGAATGCTCAGTAACGACGAAGATTTTCTTTTACTCTTCCTACATTCTGAAGTTTTGAACGTTTTAAAAAGTTCCATTGTCTTACGTTCACATTGTAATTTCTTCTTATTCATTTGATGTGGGGATAAAAAGGCGGGTGGTAAAATATAAAATTTTTGGAATGAAAAAAAAAAACTCTTTCCAATTAGTCTCACATTATTAAGAACTCTGGTACACATCCAAACAAAGTCTCCGAGCAAATTATTTCATTCCTTTTTATTAACTTGTTCGCTTTGTTGTATAATGTGGTCCTTATATATTTTCCTATTGATTAAAAACACCGCAATTTGGAACATTTAAAATATCGAAAGCAATTTAGGGATTGATTACAAATTATAATTTCCGATGATACGCTTTAAAGCAAGCAAGCTGATTGGATTGAGTCTTTTGGTTGAGCTGTTATTGCTTCGATACATTTTTAATTGAAATATCCCATGGGCTTTGCAACGAATAAATTATATTCCACAGAAAATACGGAATCCCGACTGTCATGATAAAACACTTTCGATATTCCATCGAACGATGATTTTATTATTTCTTGTATCTTGTGTGATTATTTTTTGAGCGCACGTGTATGAGATCTGGGCTGGTATAACTCCCAGAGCCATTTTCCCTTGAAATTTACCGTGACGAAAATTGCGGCGTCAGAAACCCTAGCATACTTTATACAAAAATGACTAAGCAGACGTTGATATAACACCTGATAAGATTAAAATCGTTGTCTCATATATAAGCCGATAAAACTGGCGCGAAAAAGAGAGAAGAGCCCTTCTCGTCCACGCGCGATTACGTATAATCTCATACATTGATTTGAACAATGAAAATAATGAAATGAAAACACGCAAACAAGAAAAACGTGCTTTAAACAGCAGGATGTAATCCGACACTGGACATTGCGAGTTGCACAATTTTTCGTGCCATCTATTCAAGTGATGACAAAGTACATTTGTACACGTATCTTTGCACGTTTGGGACGACGCGTCAATGAGTAGTTATTCGAAGCGAAATTGATCTTCTCGGATTGCTAGCTATCACTGATTAATTCCACTCTCGCACAGCGAACTCCGGAATCCTATTTTGACCAACCTGCGGTCGCACAATAAGTGTGCGCGTCCTTGATTCGCGCAAATTGAAATCTCGAAGATAAAACATATACTCGAGCGGAAAAGAGTCGATTTGTTCGGTTTTCATCAGTGGACGATGAAGCCGCTGACGGATCGGAGATGCAACCGATCGTCGAGTTGAGCTTATCATGAATCGCAAGGCCATTCATTTTAATCATCGTCCCGAATATTGCATCAAGGGGGTCGGCCAACTTGGGCCGCAAAGCTGATGGAATTGCAGTCACTAAATTAGCCGAACGGAATCGAACGTATTAATCTCAGCTTATAAAGTTATCGGGAAGAAGACGTGCGCGGCGAAGTCCGAGCGAGCCAGCTTGAATGAGAATTAGCGCGAAAGTTTGGCAGCCAGCGAGCGTGTGGCTTCGGTGACAGTTATCCGCCATCAATTCCCTGCGGTCCTTCATTCCGGCTTGTTGGCTTCTTGCTCTCCTCCTTCTTCTCGCTAATCCTTAGACGCGAGCGCTAAATTGTACAAGCGTAGACAAGCCTCGTAGCCGGGATGAAGATTTGACTACACACCATCGTTGTTCTCGCAACTTTCTCGAAAGGATGACCATGCGAAGAGGGCGCCTCTTTGGTAATTTACGAGGTATCGAAGACCTTGTACAATCCCGCCTGGACCCGCACAGCATCTTCTTTTCTTCTTTACCCAACGTTCTGGTACCACCTCGACTCCCAGAATATTCTGCTTTATCTCAATCCTCATTTTTGCCCTTTTCTCCTTCTCCTTGAAGCTTGTATGTACGTGCGTACCAGGACTGAAGTTAATCGACCGGAGTAGTCCAAGACCATGCAGACTTTTAACTCCCTTCCTACTTCTACCGAACTGGGGAATTTTAATTTTCATTATTGCTACCGCGGCGGTTAACAAAATCAATAGAAGCCAGCTTCTGCCGATGGTTTGTTCTTGTTACGTTGAATTAATGGATCAGTCGGATTAACCGTTGTCGGTTTATTTTTTTTTATTTTTGACCTGGTAACTATTCTGGTAACTACTATTCAGTTTTTCTACAAGTCTACCTTTCAGATAAATAGATGGTGGAATTGAGCTGGATGAATGGGTTCCGCTCGTAAATCAGAGATTAATAGCCGAGGTGACAATTTGGGGGCGGATAAGACCGGGGCGATTTTAATTGAATTGGATTCATAATTCCCGGACAGGGTAGGTTGGCACTTCCAATTGATATTTTGTAATCTTCGTTGATTTCATTAGGTTTGGTATTGATGCAGGAAGTAGTAGGAAAAATGAAGTTAATTGAATTACCAATAAGCATGTCCGAACTTGAACGAGTTTAGTTGATCAAGATTTTCAAAGTTTCGGACAGTTTGGAGTAATAGGTTTCCAAATTGATGTCTACTGGGGAAAAGTTGATAGCCTAACTTGATAGTCTGGGGACAGTAATCTAGATCGCAGGCATGGGATACTAAGAAGTGACATCTGCGAAGCAAAGGTCACTTGCCTCTAATGACATTACGGGCGGTATAATGGCGGAAGTAGCTCTGTCTGAAACGTATTAATTGTTGATATCGTCAATGCACTGATCAAGTACGTTAATAGCATCACACCGCTGCGGATCGATTGTCGCTCTCCATCAGGTTGCTACTAATCGAGCCTTTTTCAGACCAGGCATATACGATAACTTGTAATATTAATCACCATTCTTGTTGCTCTTAAACAAAGAAACTTAATCTTAATATCGCGAAAACAAAATATTGCTCCGAAAGCTCATTAGCATAGCCTCAATTCATTTCGTGAACTTGAGGATCTTCACATCGCCGACATTAAATCCAAAACCAGACACACCCTTATCAAACATCTCTGTCTTATCATAGAGGGAGCTACTTTGCCATCTCAGTTCACAAAGGCTACTTAGATTGCGATGCGTCAGTGCAGCTTTAATCCATATTAGACTCGACATTTACAACTTTTGAACCCGATCGGACGAGGGTAAACAGATAAAGCCAAAAAAGAATAAGATGCGCGACAAACCATCTGAATATAACATGTCGGCGGGCCCGCGCGATTGAACCAAGTGTCCGATTAACTTATTGATGGAGCTCGGATAAAGTAATTTGAACGGCTCCTAATTAGGTAATACGGGTAACACTAATACCTCGCTAATCATGCGCATCCTTCTTGGGTTTCAAAATCACGTGTATATGTGCGAGTTCAACAGTTCTCTTTTTTCGTTTTTATTTTGTATTTTTTCGTTTTCACAGACCGTGCTAGTGTGAGGTACCGAGCTGCTCGCCAACTCGCTCATACTTTATTTATGTGATCGAAGGGCGCGAATGAAATATCTTAGCTGACGAGGATAACACAAAGAAAGGGACTGCCGAAAACGGCTGCCGATTTTTATCTCGCGGAATTATTCAGATGCCCCTTGGCTTACGCCAGTGTCGTAACATCAAAGATCCGCACAGGATCTCACCAACTTCGCAGGACCCATAGTGGGGATTCAAAATGACAGCACCAGGCGGAGACAGACGCTCATTTGGGAACGGCTTTTAGAATCCTCTCTTGCGAAATTCTCATCCAACAGGGCTTATTCGCGTAACTCCGCTTACAAATTTTTCATGTCGACAGAACTTCCACTTGGTGGCGCTGCTTTTAGTGCTCTGGGTACAAAGGACCGTGATATTAAATGAACTTCTCGTACTTCGCTTCAGATCACCTGCATTTCACACACGTTCCTTCTAAAATGGCGCTCTAGCTAGTTTATTGATAAGTTTGTCTTCTCGTATCGATTTAGCTGCAGACAAGTGTATTTTAATGTTTCATATAGTGATGTTATATACATAAACAAAAATATCTCGGTTCCAATAGCTATAAATAATTGATGAACAAATATTGCGTGAATTTATCATCTATACTTGATTCGCGTTCAGAAAAATTCTTGTTCTATTGATAACACTCATGTTATATAGTTTTTTATTGTTTATGTATGTGTAAATTCGTATAGTGGCAATTAGTTTATTTTTTTAAAATTACATTTATTTTGTTTGTTCCAAAATGTAAACATGAAGCTGAATTAATTAGAGGCTCTTGAAAAATTTGATTTTTGAATTGAAATACAATTTTTCCAGAAAATCGTGAATCGATTATCTTGTCGAAACATCGACAAGTTTTGAAATTCAGATAACGTGTTTGTTTTATTGTATTTTGAAATAAATTTTGTTCATCAAAATTTTAAAATGAATCTTACGAATAATTTTAGAGTGTCAATCATTTAAAAAATGAAACACTGCTCTAAAGAGTATAAATATTTTCTGAAGTTAATTCTTTTCCAAAGCTGAAATAACACTTTTTCAATAATCATAGCGCTTAGTTAGAATTAAGCGATCATTATAGGCCACATAACGAACCTTTTTTTTATAATCAGAATTGCTCGTATTTTTTTTCATTACATACTATATTTGAAATGAAAACACATATTGTTATACTGCAAAAAAATGCTTTTTATTCTAGATTGATAAAAATAAATATTTAGTTCGAATGCATTTTTTATATTGCATAAAGTATGAAGTTTGATGATAGTGCAAAGCTTGTTTGCATGCAAACTTTTATAACTGAATAAATATCTGTCTAAAATATTAACTTGTTTTTGATAAAAGTTTGTTATTTGCTGTTTGTCTATTCAACTAAATATCAATCCTTTGTTATTGGTAAAAGATATCATTTGTCTGGTTTCCAATTTCGTCGAGCATGACTTTCTTAAGATAATCTATAATAAACTAAAACAAGCAAAAACTTGGAAGACTTAATTAAGTTAATATTCGGTGTTCCTTTGAACGCGCAGGAGCAAAAAGTAATTTCCGAAAAATTATTCCAGTCTTTATTTAACTAATAAATTACGCGTGTTCTAATATTTTTTCGTTTAATTGAATATTCAATTTTTCCACTTCCATTTCTTATTTCTTCCACCACCGAGGATTGCATTGGAATTAAATTATGAGCCACCATTGAATCACTTTGCGCAATCTTTAAAGAATTACTTCGAAGTAATCTTATAAATTTATCGTTCAGCGAAACATACTTATTTTGAAGCAAGTGCGTGTTCGGGGATGAAGAACGGTTGAAAGGTTCGAAAAATTGATTATAAATTTGAAATGGAACTCTGCCGCGTTACATTCGGCTACCTTGAAGAAGGAACACCTGAGGTATTTGTAGACCATAGTTGCGATGAGAACAACATTTGGGCACTGCGGTTTGTTGCTCGTCAGGCTTCGATCGTGCTCGTTTTAATCGTGAATAATTGAGACTGCAGACCGCGCAATATAAACTACATTATTTATTTGAGGGTAAAAAATTATTCGACCCCAATAAATATTATGCCGCTTGCGTAATTCGTTTGCTCGCCGGGAGCAAACATTTAATTGAATAGAACAACTGATGTTGTTTCATCGAAAGCGAATGGAAGTGTCCGTGATGAATAATCACATGTTGACATGTAGCTTGGCCACGGCATTATTTATCTGTCGCGTATGAATTATTAAAATTCAACGAACAGCTTTGTTTCTCTTGATTTTATCCTGCACTTGTTTATTGGTGATCGCAAACACTCTCGTTGTTTATTTCCCTCTAATATCCTAACCGATAATTTCGCGCTGAAGTGGACGGTCTTCGCAAAATATATTTGCGAAACACTTCAACAAAGCTCATTGATATTCCGGCGTTAGAGCAGAAATAAAAAAGATTTACTACAAAAGACGTAACTTGCGGAGCTAACTCATAATTGAAATATAGCGAAAGTTCATAAAATTTGTCGTCGTCCTTACCGAAGAGACAGTTATACTTTCCAAGTTCATATCTACTCATACTTCGCTTGCACTAAAACGAATTATTACTATTTTGTTATTCTCAGTTCGTCTCGGAATAAAATACATTGAGACAAATTTATCGCAATGCCGTGCTTTTGCTTTACTATTGACTAGTCATTATTATTAAGCATGAAAACAAAGTTGAAAATTAAGGACGACAGTTGGTTATCTTTGTTTTAGGGCATTCAAATAAGTTAGCCCAACTCATTTGTAAGCTCTCACAAACTAATCATTTTCATATTTTCAGCTATCTATGTATATTTCTTTACACAATTTTTTATTCAATTTACCAAAGTAATTTTAAATCTTTTGTAATACAAATATTTACTTATATACCTACCGAGCAAAATTCTATAGACTTTATATTATAAAGTCCATACATACTAAGTTGAGTATTTGGTTCACTGCAATCATTATACTTATGCATTTTTCATGGATAATGTAGTTTGGAAAATTATTAAAACTGTTATTCTAATTATAAATATGTCGCCATGAAATAATTCACTGATTCTAGCAATATTTTTTTTAAATACATTATTATTTCAACAGTTTCATCTGCATTGTATTGTAATTAAAATGATGTATTATGAATCAATGCTAAAATTATCGAAATGTGAATAATATTCATTACATTTTAATAAATCTTTTAATACGATTCACTATTTATAACAATTGCAAGTACAATTTTCCAGTTTACATAAATGATTCAATGCAAACATACACTGAAAAATTACATTTTGCAATGTCAAGCTGAAACTTCAATGCTGCATTGAAAAATTTAGTTATTTTCAAAAATATTGTTAAAAAATTGTTTTTAAGGTTTATAGAAGATATTTGATATTTCACAAAGTTTCGGAATAGCAGTAAATATTTCTTATTATAGACGCAGTTGTTTTAACGCTTAAAATACTTTTTATATATGTATATGAATTTTTATATAATTTAGGAGTATTGAAAAAATTCGAACAATTATATTTTTTACAAATTAACAGAAAAGTTAACCTGCAATTAAATTCAATCCAATAGATGCAATAAATGTAATCTACTTTTAATCAATACCATATTTACATCATCATAATATAAAGCCTCAAGAGTATGAATATATAGTTAATGTAACAGACATTTTTGAATGTACCTCGCCAGCTCATTCAATGAACAAAAATCAATTTATACAATGTTTTCTTTTTGTTTCAGGTAAGTTGTACTTTATGGACCAATACATGACCGAAGTCGTCTCGATCGGGAAGATAAAATAAATTGACCGAATCTAAATGAACGGTAAGAAAGAAGAAGAAAAAAGAACTGTTTCGCATGTCAAAAGTTGAGAACGATGAATGATCAGAACTGATTTGCTGAAACATAGTTGGTGTTGCGCTTAAAAAAGTGTGCTGCTAACAGGCATGTAATATTGCTGAGAAAAGAGCTGCAATTTCGGCGCTAAAGACAGCCATCAAGTCGAAGTAATGTTAATACGATATTAAGGGTACTTTCTCGCGGCGAGAGGCTCTCTCGCATAGCGGAATAATTCAATGAAACTCCCCGACAAACCTTCCGAATTTACGAAGGAATTGCCGTAATCCGACTACAATACAGCGAGTCGCGTGCGTTCTTCCGGAGAGTGCATTTAAAGGCGGTCCGTTTTCATCGTGTCGTACAGGCAGACAAAGCCGAGTCATCATCGTTCAAGTTGCAAAGACATCACCGTTATTTGCCACTCGGTCACGATGACAGTGTTTACTCTCAGAAGTCTCTTTGCGCTAACTTGATTTCGAGTGGCACAATTCCATCGAGAGAGAGAAAGATGTTGAGAGAGAGAGAGAGAGAGAGAGAGAGAGAGAGAGAGAGAGAGAGAGAGAGAGAGAGAGAGAGAGAGAGAGATGGCCGCATGGGCCATTGAGCCCTGCGCCCCGCGAGCACTAAAAATAAATGCGCAACTTACTGTTCGGGACCTCGTCCGAGGCCCCATCAAACCTGACTGTGTGGGATAGGTAAATCAAACCGCGCACAGTTTTTAGTGTTACGTTTATTCAGTTATCGAGCGCGATATGACCGAAGCAACAATCAGTTAAGAACTGGTCTTTTTCAAAACTTCTTCCAGATACAAAAATGTTTCTAACAAAGAACGTGTAGAAACGACAAAAATGTATGATAAACATATTCTAGTTAATGGAGGATCATTTTTCGGCGCCACGGGAAATTATACAATCGCTTGACGCGGAGAATTCAATAACAAAATACGAGAGTACGTCTCAAGTGGCATTCGAAGTCTCAGAAAATTGTGCGACAAAAAGAATGAAATCTCTTTTCGGAACTAAGCAATAAGTTATATACTTAATTGCGTACACTGTTTAACGCCGAGACGCCACAGGACTCCCGTGCCAGTGATGAACGATATACAATTTCTTTCCGAACAAATTTTACTCTGAATTTGCATACTTTTCATACACATACTGATCACACAACTGACACTCCGTCCCTGAACTAACATTTTTTTCATTTTCGTCTCACTTACACTGTTCACTGGTTAACACTTCGAGTCAATTGAAACCTGTTTGCAGTCTATCCGGAATGCAGTCTTCTTGGATGATCTACGGTTCCAATGATGGTTGACTAGTACTTTGATGTACAAGTACTAAATCGGTGCGGAGATGACAACCTGTGTTGCCAATAAGTTGTATAATCTTTTGCGGTATCTATTAGAACTCATCTCAAGTATCTTCTTTCAGAGTTTCATTGTTCCCCTCACAATTTTGATTTCTATTTTTCCAGTACCAGTTTCAAGGCGTACAAGGTAGTCTGGTGTACAGTATGGCAAGTTCAGGAGTCTCTTATAGAACTGCGTTTGTATTTTTTCTAACTCCTCTCCGTACTTCATTCCCCAGACACTCACCCCATAAAAAACTGTGGAAAACACCATAGTATCAAACAGCTTAGTACTAGTTTTCCAGCTGTTGTTTCTTCCAATGGTGAGAATATCTCATACTGAACCTATTGCCGTTTTCCCTTTTGTTATCGCGTAATTTGCTGTCCGACCGAAGGATTCTGTTGATGTGAATGGGACTCCCAGGTAAGTGTAATCCCTCACATATTCCAGAGTTTCATCGCGATATTTTATTTTGTTGAGTTTTTTTGGTCTTTCTGCTTGTTTAAATACTAATACCTTTGATTTCTCATGATTGACCTCCAGTCCCTTGTGATAACAATAGTTGGATAATGTATTTATGCGATTCTGCAACCCAACCAAATCATTTGCCCGAATAATGAGGTCATCCGCGAACAGCAGAATCTCAATATCATTTCTGACTATATGAAAACCACAATCTTCGAAGTAGTCTTCTATATCCGACAGTAATAGTGAAAACAGAGTAGGGCTCAATGGGTCACCTTGAAAAACTCCTCGCGTGGCTTCAATGCTGTCTGAACTGTCGAGTTGGTCTGTTCTGATTCTGAAGTTGGCCCTGGAGTACAAACATTGCAGAATTCTGATGATTTTACCACTAACACCAGCGCCGTAGAGTGATTTCTACAGAACTCCATGCTTCACCGAGTCGAATGCCCTTCTGAAGTTAATAAACGCTGCGTATAGAACTTCTCCTCGGTTGGCGAAGGTTGTTGCTATTCTAACACTTAGTATCAAGATATTGTCCTCGCACGATCTGTTTCGCCTAAATCCTGCTTGACATTCTCGGATGATTCCTTCTTCTTCGCACCATTTTGTCAGTCTTGCCGTTAAAATTCCCGTAAAGATTTTTGTGACGCTATTCAATGACCCTCTAGTTTAAAGGGTCATTTCGATCGCCTTTTTATGCAGTAGGATAACTTCGGCGCTGCACCACACTTCAGATACCACCCCCGCCTAAACAAATTCAGGTGTTTGTTGAAAACCTTTCTCAGCTGCTCTAGCCAATTTGCTGAGAGGTATATGTAAAATCCGTTAGCCAGTCCATCTGGCCCCGGTGTCTTTTTGCTTTTAATTTTATTGATACACTCAATCAATTCTTCTATTCTGATTTCGCCGTCTAATGATGGGTTATTTATTCAAATTGTCAGTTTGTAAATTGCACTAATTTAATATTAATTTTCTTAACGTATGTCAACGGCTTAATTTTAACTTTAATAATTAAATTAACTCAAATAAATGTTAACATGCATTTTTTTATTATTAAATAAACAAGAAATCAAAAAGTTGAACTAATACAACTTCTTGTTCTCGAGTTCAAGCCAAATAGTAACTTATCCAGAGGTTGCACCACGAGTAAATAGAACCATACTCCCTTGAGGCGAAGTTTATGATATGCAAAATGCTTATTATGTTTTGCAAACAAGATTTTTAGTTAGTTAAAACGCGGATTCGTAAGTCGCAAATAAGTTAATTTTATTATGAGTAGTTGTAAATTTTTAACTCGCAAATAATTAAATTTCAAAAATACAAATTTTCAAGTAAATACTTATATATAACTTTCTAAATCCGACAAGTTTAATTTATTTAATTATTTGTCTAAGTATTGTTTTACGTTAATGTCAGTTACGATTTACATACAATTGTTATTATTAGTCTCTAACTCTTTAAATAAATCAGTTGAAAGGAGATTAACTAAATGTAGTCTGTGATCATTAAATATCTATCTCTACAAACTCGCGCCAAGATCTTGATTTAAGATTGAGGGCGAGAATTGAGGATCAGAATCGAGCAAGAAGCAAACTACCTTACCGATCCAGAGGAAAGCTAAACATTTTAATTTATTTTTTCATAAATTTTAATACGTATATCAGTGACAACTAAAAAATTAAGATCATCCCAAGTAAAGGGCGGAAGCCTTGACTCAAAAAGATCAAATTTAATTTAATTACGTTTTGAACATAACACAAATAAAAAATATAAAATTTGTGCGGAGCAATGTATTTTGCTAATAATCTTTTAACTATTATAATTGATCTCGGAGGACGAGACATTACAATATAATTGAATGATCAAACAAACTCAGCAAGTAAAGTTCGATCATATTTTGTCCAAGAAAATTACTTTCACCCATTCTCAACAAGAGTTAGATCTGCTCTTTGACTAACGAAACTTTTTTAAATTTAACAAAGGTAGCACTACGTATGCCACATTATTTGAAATTTTGTTTATTATTCTTCGGAAATATTATAATTATACTAGTATTTGACACTACCGCTACAAGTGATCTCCTCGGACGAAACATTATATATAATCACGATCAAACTTAATTATAAGTAGGTTTGTTTAATCATTCAATTTCATGACTTGATGTTTGAAATACAGACATTTTTAACAATTCTATATTATACATTACTTATCAAAAATAAAAAAGAAAAATAAAGATATAAATATAATTCATGTTATTAATAATTAAAACATTAATGATTAACAAATTATTTATTTACTTTATTTTCACAAAAGATATTGAAAAATCCAATTTCATAATGGAATAAATAAATTGAATCTTAAAAGAGATTCATAAAATGATACATTATTACGTTTTTAAATCGAACACAACTTCAAATTAAAAGACCAGCTTTTAATCAAAAATACTTTCGAAATATTTGTTATGGTCTATCTGGAACTAATATCTACTTTCACATTCAATCTATGAACTTATATGTATAAAAGCATGGTATGAAGTAAAATACAAATGTTTCGTCGTATTTTCTACGTTTCCTATAGAGTACTATAAAATTTGACAAGTCAAAAACAATTCTTCTTGAGCCGAAAACAAAAATTAAAAGAGCACCAAATAAGAATTTTAAAATAAAATCATCTGGTACCGCTGTAACAATTTTCATACAACTATTTCATCGTATAAGAGTAATAATCAACAATCATAAAATTTTACCTATATTTACAAATTCTATAACAATGAGTACTTGTTTTAAAAACTACATGTATGTTATAATCCTGTATATTGAGGCGATGACGATACAATATTTCTTGAAACATCGCTTCTTCTTGCACTTTCATTAGACGGTTGATCGCTAGAAAAAAATTCATTAATTTATAAATTAATTTTTCTTCAATCAGTTAATATATACAATGTTTTTTAACAAAAATTTTTGAATTATTTTATTAAGTTTTAAAACTTACCCAAAAAATGGTATAAGAGATATTAGAGTTTGTTTATTTGGTCGCAATGAAAATGCAGGTGAACATTCAGCTAAATGTCGAACAACTCTTCTCAACCAATGTTGTAATTTCAGTCGACGTTCTTCAACAAATTTAGCGTCCTTTAAAAATGATGCATTATCGATTAACTTTATTTACATAAAAGCAGATTTGATAACGTATATATAATAATAAATAATTACAAATCATTAAATAACAATTAAATTTAACGAAACAAAAATTAACATTAAAAATTATATTTCAAAATAAAAACAAATATTCTATACAACTTCTTCTTATTATTCTTTATTAACTATATATATATATATAAGAATAATATAAAAAAATAAATAAAAGAAATTAAAATTGTAATATTTTCAACTTCTAATGTAACTTGAATAAATATACAATTAAGTCATGTACCTTATTTCCTATAGTCTTTTTAGGGGGGAATTCGAAAGTCGTCACTGTGTTGTCGTGTTTTTTCAATTCCCTATATAAAGCATGAAATTGTGCATATCTTCTGTATATATTCCATTCAATATCTCGAATTCGAATATATATCTAAAGAAATGGAGAATGCATTATAAAATGTGTAATTTTCACGTAAAATATTAAAATCATAGAAGCATCCAAAAACATTTTTATTTATAGTAAAAAATTTATAAATTTAAAATAAAGTTGTAACAGATAACAATTTTATCTCCTGATTATTCTTTATATTTAGTTTAATTCTTT
>JABFQD010002453.1:0-15152 GCA_022817045.1 Psix sp. ZL-2020
ATTATATTGAATGGTTGTTTTGCGCGTTAAGCACGTTCGCATGTTGCGGTTTTTATTGGAGTTAGTTCAGGTTAAAGGAGTCACGACTTGTCAAAACATCTATTCATGAATTAATGACAAACTATTTTATCAACAGAACTCTCGAATCGTTTTCTAAACATAAATCTTTCGGTTAAATCGATTTTCAAAGTTTTCCCTTCTCTTCAAATGTGTTCCGTATATTTCATACATCACTATATATGTCGTAATGGTGAGTTTTCTTATCGTACATCTAAATACATAAGTTTATTAGATAAAAGTTTGCTTTATCGAAGTATATGATGTCATAGGACAGAAAGCGTCTGAAGAGGAGTTTTCATAATAAACAATTTCAAAAACTATGGGTTTTGAGTATCATCTTGAGAGTTTGCATACCACATGTTATCGGTTAAGGCACGTTTTGAATAAGCATCGCATGATCTTCGATTCTTACAAGACAGACTCAGCTGTCAAAAATCAATTAAATCAAATTATAACAATTTTAATTTAATTTAATTCCTTTAATGTCTTTATTGTAATTTTTAACGTTTCGTTTCTCTTCCCGTTGAAAGATGCTTGTTAACTGATTGAAGTTTTTTTAATCTCACTTTTTATTTACAGCTACCGCTTCTAGGCTCCGATAGGGGCCTGAGTCAGTTTAACATCATAAAATAATTGACACGTTAATAGCTTTCCGGTAACATCTAGTGTAAAAAAGCCTTTCTGCATGTCGGCTGCCGTATCTTGGCTGCCTTTATGGTCATTTGGTTTACCTACCGTAAGGACAGAGAGAGAGAGAGAGCTAATGGTGAGCTGCCGGCCTATCTGAGCGACCACCTATCTTTTCGGATTATCCGTTTCTCGTACTCGGCCTGTACTTTCCCTTGCGACCGTGCTCGAGTATCGCACCACCGGCCGGATATACCACTGCATGCTCCACGGCTCGACCGACGTCGCGGCCGTCAAGCCCTCACTTCAAACAACCAACCGATACTTACCATTGCAACCGAAGGATGCAGTGTCGACTTGGTCGACTCCGGCGTATTGCCTCTGCTGCGCCGGAGGATGGCGTTCTCCTAAGACACCATCTTCGGCGAGAAATGTGTCCGGGAGATGCTGTACTGGACCCCATTACTTGGCGCAGGGCGTACCTTTTGGCTCTGGAGTGGCCACATGTGTACATGAGGGGAATCTCTCGTCCTGGTGCATTGGTCCTTTAGCAGCCATGCGAAGGAGTTAAAAGAGGGATTGTCAGCGCATAGACGACTCCGTTCGATGTGTCACTCTAACTGGAAAGGAAAAGTCGGAGAGGGGCACGTTTTCGAAAAAGCCTTAAACTCGAGTTACGTTCGAAAAAGAGTCTCTTCTATTTGAGCTTCGGAGGCAATAACTGGATTTATCTTGGACCTCTTGGCAATCTTTGGGCGACGGCGAGGAGGAAGTGTGGATGATTCAACCCCGTCTTCGTAAACTCTCTGTCCCGCTCTCTTTATACAATAGATCTTTTTTTTGTTATAATAACTATTTCTACTATAATAACTATTATTACATATCGTAACTTTAAAATTTCAACCAATTTAAACAATTTAAGAAAATTGACCCTATTTAATCCAATCGATTGCAAATTTCCATTTTAATTTAATTTCATTATTTATTTTATATAGATAATAAGCTGTTATGTTGTTTTGAATAATATTTAAAACACGCTTGAAATATAAGAGTAAGAGTAAAGCTTCAATTTAGAAAGATATGTTTATCATATCCATCTCTATATTAAAAACACTGAAAATATAATAAACACCAGAGGATTAATACAGTTTCATCACATAATTTCCACATTAATCTTGAAAAGATTGTAGTTTAACTTGAATATGTATTCATGATAAATGTTTATATAATTTACTACCAAAAATAAAAACAAAAGGGAATTGAAATACCCCAAAAATGTGATGAAAAAAAATTTATTAAATAATAACTTTACATTAAATTTGAATTACAGAACTAATATAATTTTTCAAAATAAAATCATGAATATATATTTAATTCTCGTAGTCAAAACATACATACACTCAGACCGTCAACAACTTCGATTAGAATTTCAAATGTGATTAAAATTATCGCCTATGTAAAGTCGCAATTTGAAAAGGTATTTACATTATCTAAAGTTACTGATCTAAAAAGATTCTTTTTTAATGGCGGCAGTAAATTTTTAATTTACAATTAGCCCTGACTCACAGTGTTTGCTAGTTCTTGAGCTTGAACATGAATATCATAACATAACAATAATAATAAGTAAAAAAACGAAAGTCGTGATTGACCTGTTCTATCAACTCACTTATTCATTGACGATTTAATTTTAAATCACATTATCATTATATTGTCAATGACGCAATTCTCGTGACGGCAGAACGTTAGGTCACACATTTAAGAAAAATGTTCAATATATAACAAAATTTATTACGGAATTATGTTTTAAAACGTTTTTTTAAACAGTATGTAAAAGCAAATAATAAACGTTTTAATGTAATAACGAATTATGGATTAGCATATTTTTCTCTTCATCACAATGTGCAATAATCATTTTCGAATGAATCTTTACAAAATTGTGATTTCATTTTGCAGTCCCTTCTTCTTATATTATCTCATGCTCATCTGACAATGTGTTCTCTGGATCTCTTTGTGCCGCTATATTAATACCATTCGCTGCTTCTGTAGGCTGGGTTTCTTTCTTCACCGTGGCTTTACTTTTTTCCGATTTTTTTTCTCCTTTTTCTTTAAACTTGTTTTTTTCTAAAATAATAATATAAATAATAAGAAGCTAGCAAAATGAAACTGCCATATTCGTATTCATAAGTTTCACAATAATAAAAAAGAATCGTCGATTAATGAACGTCGGTTTATTGGAAATATATGAAGAAAATATACCTCTTTTTACTATG
Organism: Psix sp. ZL-2020; assembly: GCA_022817045.1. Classification (NCBI taxonomy): domain Eukaryota; kingdom Metazoa; phylum Arthropoda; class Insecta; order Hymenoptera; family Scelionidae; genus Psix; species Psix sp. ZL-2020. Next base: position 2,958 of record JABFQD010002453.1, read on the forward strand.
CCTAGCTTGGTTCTAATATGAATTTTTTTATGAATTGCTGAAAAATATAAGCGATAAATAGTGATTAATATTAATTTCATTTGGATTTAGGTAAATGATTATAAAGATTCATAACATCTGTTAACCAAAATGTGCGTTGGCACAATTTCCTCTGTTTCTTCAAGTTGCGACCGTCCTTTCGGGACTTCTTTAGTTATACTTAATTCTAAAATAAGATTGCGTGATATAATCAATTCTGTAATGTTTCTAACGGATTAAGAAGCTGTTTTAAAATTCAAATCACATACTGCCAAACTTTACGGAAGAAGTGGTAGACATATTCCTTGACCAATGTAAATTTGTTATTTTAATAACTATAAGATTATATAATTCATTATTATAAGACGTAGAATGTTGTAACATTTGTATTATTTTTTACATTAACTTCTACATTTTAAAATGAAGTTTTCATTTTTTGAAGTTCTATAATTCATTCTAAATACAAAGCTGTTTAAAGAACGTCGTCTTCTATAATTTTTTCAAATTGCCATATATATTTTAAAATTATAGATAAGTGAGTGGCATTACCTACCGATGAAAATATATTTGGTCATTTATCTTCTCCTAATTGACATTTCATCGAACCTTCGTAATTTTTTTCCAGTATTTTTCTATTGGATGCACATCGTACTTCAGTTCCTGGTCTGCAACAATTGTTGTTTGTTTGATTGAAAGTAGACCAAAAACTAAGGTAACCTCATTCAAGAAGTTAAGGGCGGTGCGTGGCGAATGGAAGCGGACTAAAAACTAAAAAAACATGTGCTCTCAATTGTTGTAGACCAGGAATTAAAGAACGATGTGTATGGAATTGAATCAGACCATAAACTGAGAGCCGAAGTGCTCGTAATAGAAGCAGACCAAGCAGTGAAGATATGGAATTAAAAAAATGGTTGTTGGACTTTTTGGCGTACACAAAAGGCAATTGATTTCCGATTAGGTAATCTCGCAAAGTGTGCTCAATTTTTTATGTTTAAAAACTTAAAAAATTTTCAAATACTTAGTTTAGTTTTTTATTTTGGAACGTTTCAGCAAAAAAATTTTACAAGAGTTATCTCTTATTAGCCTTATTTCTTCCACCTTTGATGTTATAGCAATTTGAAATTTGTTCGATTTGAAATTCGAAAACTACTCCACCTCCCCTCCGCTCTCTATCAGAAGTTGAGGGAGTACTCACTTCCTATTCCTATTCCTATTCCCTTCCTATTGAATCTTATCAATACTGATAAGATTCTTTAAAACACCATGCTTTTTTTCAACCCCCTGGTGCAATTTCACTAAAATTACGAAAAGTTGTATTTTCTACGGTTATAACGTAATCTACTGGAAAACGAAAAAAAAGTTTCAAACAAAATTTACGCATTTTTGCGGGGAATCAGAATCCGCTATAAAAAGGAGAGATTTCTATTTAAAATTCGCGAAAATGCGATAATATAATCATGTCAGAAGCTCAGGATTTAATTTCGCAAAGGCAAAAAATTATGTATGTGTCATGGTTTTAGATTTAATGATCCTAATGTATTTTAACAGCTACACATATGCAACTGAAATTCCGCGCAATCGTGAACATGATTAAAATTGTCTTGAACAATAATGCTAATATATGAGCATAATAATTTTTTTTATCTATTGATTACACTTAATAATTTAATGATGGCTTATATTTATTTTTTATTATAACATATTTATTTTAGTTCTATATACGTATTTTCTCATTCTTTTATATCCTTTCGAATAAATTATAAGTGTTCTAGTTTAATACATTAGTGTTGTAACCGGTGGCTGATGGCCACCGGTTACTGGCGTATAATGCGTGGAAAACCGGGAAAATTTTGACCGTCAGATCACCGGAGTGATCACGGGAACGGGATCGGGCGAAACGGCAGGTGGAAATAATAAGAAACCAACAACTTTTTCTAAACTTAACTTTACTTTATTTATTCGAAAAACTATCTTAAATACTACTATTTACACGGGTGCAGCCTTGCAATAGCAGCACCACCACGCAAAAGATCGCAAGACGTTTAAAAACGCCAAGAACGGCGCGAAAATCGAGCTATTCCGTGCGACGTAATTCGCGCCGAAAGTTTCATGAGTGTGAGAGAGAGAAAGAGCGTAAAGCACGCCCGCGGGAAGAGCCTCGACGGAGCCTGTTACATGATTTCACCTACTTGTGCTTGGAATCAGACGATTCCGAGCAAACATGTGCCTTCGCAGCCAAGCCATACTGCCAGCTAGCCATGTTCCTTGGTGCTCGTTGTTTAGTCAGGCATCATGGCGCGCAGATTCTCCTTGACAAGTTTTCCCGTGGCACCTGAATCACCACACTCGCGCGAACACGTTCCCGCCGGCACCACGAGCCGGCGAGGAAAACAAAACGCGGGGAAAATCCCCTTACTCTTAGGTTTTCTATCACGCGAAAACAGCGGAAACGGGCGGGCGCACCACGATGTCACGCGTTCTCAATAGACGGAACAAAAGTGAGGCATAATTGCCTTCCTGTGAATCGCGTGATTTCGGCAGCAACAGGTCGCGTGCGACAATAACCGATCGGGCGTTTTCCCCGAATCGGTCGTGGTTTGCCGTGCTAATTTGCACGTGATGGAACGCTTTCCATCACAGTGTATATATACATATATCAAGAAATATTTTATATTCAATTTATGTCGCGTAGAAAGTAATTTTTTTAACAAATAAGTCATAATAAATAATGCGGCACATAAGACGCGTTCTACGAAATAGTTTCATTTAAAGAAAAATTTGAAAAATTAATGAAATATGGGCCTCAGCATTATCAAATAAATCCCTCAATCGTATGACTAGAAATATTGAAGTCATAAAATACAAAAAAGGATTGGAATAATAAAAGTTATTTCAAAATAGACATCTGGTATATTCGGTCTGTTCGTTATTACGCCTGTGGCGCCCTCGACAGCTTTTGTGGTTTTTACGCGATCTGTTATATATGGCCGCCTGTCGGACTGCTCTTAGCCCGCGTTAGACCGTGAATTTTAGTGAAGCGAATCACGGTGGTTAACTGACTACGGTGACGTAGTGCCCGCGTGAATATGGCGTGAGCATGGGCGCCCTCTGAGAGGTTACCGGCTGTGATAACGTGCTAGTATCGCCCTCTGTAGGGGGCCAACTTGGTTACGGGTTAACGCTGGTAGCTCCCTTTGAGTGAGGTTGATTTTGATAACGGGGCAAAGCTGGTAACGCCCCTTGGGGGGTGACGCGGTGATCACTTAGTGTGAGATTGACGTCCAGGAGGTGAGAAGTACGTCGTCTGAGTGCAGACTGGTCACCGGTGGCAGTGGGATGTTTACTACCCTGGTGACAAATTGGCGGTCGTGTACCTCGGAGTGTGGTCTGCTCAGGGTGGAACCCGGTAGCCGGAGTATCCTGAGGATGATCGCCCGATCACCGGGGATATGCTTCACCAGGAGGGGATCAGTGATTTGGTGATCTCCTCCGAGGTGGAGGTTAGGTGAGCTCGAGTTTCTTGAGTTACCTAGATAAAAGGTATTACACGAGTCGTTCGTGTGTCGCATAACCAGTCGCTGGGTGAAGTGACTGCTGCCGGGTCGAGCAGCGGTATATATTCCCTCTCGCTGTCTACCCGTATGTGGGAAGGGTGCGGAAAGTAGCACGAACGCCGCCTGTTGGCGCGCGATCCTACTGCTCGGAGTGATGTCGCGCATGCATGTAGACGTCATGTACGGCTCCCACTTTCTTGATTGTTGTGGAGGGGATACAGGGCTGTCGGCCAAGCAGCATACCGTCAGGGGCAAAATTCCAGACACGGTCAAAGAAGAGACATTTCTAGTTTGTAATCTCGACTACAGGTCCAGACACACTGTTGAAAATTTTGTAAAAAAACAAGATTGTTAAATACGGCCATCTGATATACCCTTCCACCAGAATCTTTTTCTATACGATTTCTTTGATGTTATATCCATCGTCCTGGTATGATACTTCACGGTAAGAGCTCAAACCAACAACTGTACTATTTGTGTATTTAAAAAAACGAAAGTATATTGAACCAGATCATTTTAATGTATGATTAATTATTCCATGTTTGCCTCTTCAAATGAAAATGTTTTCTTAGAGCAATACAGATCGCTGACTGTTAATGATAAATGAAAAATTAAATGAATTAACCAAGTGAATTTTGTTTAAATCATAACGAAGGCCTTGTCCAGATAAAGTATAATAAACATAAATGTAGATGATCAAATTGCCACTATTTATTTATTTATCAGTATTATCAATTTTTTTCTTATTTAAATAAAATGAACTTTCAAAATCGCAACAACATTCTCTGATATCTAATATTTTAACACTTGGGTTCAAACCTCTATATCATACCAAGGAAAATTGACAAAAACAAAAACTTATGAATTAATGATTCGGATTTTAGAAGTGCATTTGCAAATGTATTCGAGTTAACATTCGGACTATTGTAAAATCGAGCAAAAAAGTGTGACTCGCCCGTCCATCTTACCGATAGAGTTAATCGGTATACTTTTTCTCGCAGCACTCAAGGTAGCTACGTTTCGAGTACTGTGCACTGTAAATTCCGCAATCAATCATTATTAACCGAATCCATCGACTGATTGTTTGCACACTAACTGCCTTGTAGGGTTTCTTCGTTGAAATCAATAGTGATTTGCAACTAGTCGGACGTAATGTTCGTTTGTTTCAAGTGAAATTTTAACAGACCCACAATACAAAGACTCTCACATGACATCATGTTCGTCTTCTGATTTTGGATGAAATTCAAAAAATTGGACTGGTATTTTACTAATTGGATTAACTTTTATGATATCTTTAAGTCAATAATTTATGACAATGCGGAATTATCTGGTATTCATTAGATCAATTTCTTAAAATCATCGCCAACTGATGATGCTAGTTCAGCTACAAAGTCGCTTATTATTTCTTTAGAGAATTATTCAGTAGCCTGGAAAGAACTGAATAAAGTTCATCAAAACGAGTGCCTCATCGTCACACAATTGTTGAAAAAAAATATAAAATATAAACCAAATTCTCACGATAATCTGGCTTCATTTTAAGAGTATCGATTGACGCTTTGAATCTTTTTAGCGTTTATATAAAAGATCCATTCCTAATTTAATACATTATTGATAAGGCAAATTCGTGTTTCAAAACTGAATGAGAAAAGCAATTAAGCGATTCGATAAATTTTTCAGTATACACTTTTTTTTAAATGTTTTTGACATTAAGAATTCGAGTATTTGAATCATCCAAGCTTTGTTCGTCCAGTCAAAAGTCATATTCAAAACCTGTTATTAAAGTGAAAACTAATAACGCAGGTGTTGATAATAAATCCTGGGCATTTTGAAAAATGATAATTTATTTAGTTGCTTTCAATTCAAATCGGCGTCAATTGACGATCGAATTTAATTTCTGAAAGCAAAGCAGTGGTGCTTAAATTATTTGCGACCTAATTACTTTGTTGACGCGTGTGAGTCAGACAAAGAATGCAAGAAATGTGGTGGTTTACACCATTCGTTCATTTATCGTGATTTTACAAATAAACAATTACAAACAAAGCAGTGGGATTGATTCAAATCAAAGTCAAATATCGAAAATTGCAATACGTAAATGTTAAGGTTGCATCAACGAACAATACGTCAATAATTTTGGCCACCGCATTTATTCTCAAAATACTCGAAGGAAGAAAATTGTTGCACTATTCGACCAAGGTTCAGGAGCAAGTTTTAGAATTGCCGCAAAAAATATTTATGCATCATTTTGATGGATAGGAGAAACTAGATCAGTAAAGGCTCATCAAACGACCGAATCTGTCATTTCACCGCATAATAAAAATGATCTGTTTGAATTCAACTGCAATAATTTCAAATACATTAACATTTTATACATGAAAATTATTTGATTCAAAATATTTTCCAGAAATCTTCGGTCCAGAAATGTTCGTTTACCTTTAAAATTAAAAGAATAAATTGATAAATTAGGTTCTTCATGAAAAGTTTCAGAATCCGCTTTAATTCGAACATTTAATAAATTTAAACAAAATAAATAATTAGAAATTATATATACAGAATTTATTAACGAATATGAAAATTTCGGTCACATGACTGAATTCAATTATTCTAATGTCATCCAAGATAAACGGGTATTTATTTCGTATCAGCCGGAATATCACAATGTAGATAACAAGTCTAAGTTAGGCATCGTCTTTAAAGTTAGCGCGCAAAAGAGCACAGGTGTTACATGAAACGGAATTGGAACATTTCACTTCGTGTTCACTTCGGACGTTGTGAAAATGTTCCGTCAAGTGATAATCCATGCAGAGGATCGCATTTTCCAAGACATTGTTTGGAAAATAAAATCACATATGAACTCGATTATTTAAGACTCGACACAATGACTTATCGTCTCGCTTCTTCACCATACTTGTTAATCCGAACTATGCAAGAAATTGCACGCAATTATGCTGACAAGTTTCCACGCGATTTGCACATATTAATGAAAAGTATTTATGTGGACAATGTTTTTGCTGGGGTAAACAATTTTGAGGATCTTCAAGAGATAAAATAAAAAATTAGTGAAATTTTCAAATGCGCTGATATGTAGCTTAATGAATGGCTCTCTAATTAGAAAAATTTGTAATCTCCAGTCGATTCAAAATCAATGAATGATTCTAAAATTCACGGATTAAGTTGGAATCCAACTTGTAATTCTTTTTTTATTTTCAATTAACTTTGTAACGTTTCGTGATACTAAACTTTGTGACATTGCCTATTTTTAACTATGCAAAGTTCGAGTTTGCAGCCACCGGAGGGAGCCGAGCCCAGCTGTATCACCCTTAATGAATTATCTCTAATTATCTCTTAGTATTGTACCTTTATAGAACTAGCCCCGGAAACACTTAGTATAAGATAGCGGACTATTGTTATGAATAGCGCTAAAGTAACTCGTTTATTTAATCTGTCATTTTTTTTCTCATGAGATATTTGGTTTATATTCCTTTTTTTGGCTTTGAAGCTCTTTTGTACAGGCAGGGGTCCGTCGAGTGGGGGTTTCACCGAGGGATTGTCTCTACCTCTACCGCCTCTACTAGTGCCTTCTGGGTCTCTCTGCCTAGTCTACACCGCACCTAAAGCCAGCGACGGCCCTGCCAGTTTGCCTCTCGCTCTCGCCACCACTCTATCTTGCCGTCTCTGTCCTCCTTCCACCTGGAGGACGACTTCAGGTTAGTTCGCCGAGCTTTCTTGCTGTCTGTTACCTCTGCCAGACGTAGGGGTATGACTTTTGGCCCTCCTGAAGCGAGGCTTGGACGCTACCCCGACTGCGAAGATGTATCCGGGAAATGAGTACCGGACCCCTTAGCTGGTGTCCGTGGCCGGGCCTATCTCAATACAGCCTGGTCCCGTGGGGATTCTTGGCGTTGGGCGCAGGACGACAATACATGGTCCTGAGGCATGAGTGCCCCCCCCCCCCAACTCTACCTCGCCGTATCGCCACTACATCGCTGCGAGGGACCTGGCAACACCGCGAGCGAAGGCTACTGGTGGGGGTCATTTTGGTTTAGGTGTCGACAAGCGACCAACTCGCTCTCTTTCCTGTGCGCTGCGGACCCGGACGGACGTCTTCCAGTTGCTCCAGACCCCCCTTGGCTTCCTCTGCTTCGTGCTACGCTGCCGCTAACGCTTTCTTTTTTTGCTTGTTTGCATTTTGCGCCTTCCTGTAAGTTTTCTTTCTTTCTTTCTTTGTAATTTGGACTGGCTAGTAGGTAAATGAATATCTCTGCATGCCGCTCGGTGGCGTAGTGCGCCACCAGCTGCTTACCTAAACTTAGTGTAAAGACAATAATTAACTTATCGCCGACCTTTTTCTGGGTTAATTTGTATTCGTGTTGGGCTCGCTATGATTTGGGGAGGGTATTTTGAATTCTGATTTTGATTGTATAATGCTTTTGTATCTGAGTAACTGAATATATCTCGCTTTTATGTAATTTAGACGCTTGATTCGTTATTTACCTCCCTAACCTTTTTCTTTTCAATAGCCTGGGTCACTTTTCTTGCGTCTTTTCGTTGCACAAATTTTGCGTTCATCCGCTTTACTCAACTCGGTTTCAGAAATTCTTTTTTCTCACTTCCCTTATCTTTTGCCGCACCCGCGGCTAGAGATCCTGATCAGTTCTCTTTTACTGTGCCTTTTGTTTATTTAAAAATCGAGTTGAATGGCGAAGGGGCGTTGGTGGGGGCCTCGTTAGGCCTAACCAACATTACAACTTATTGAAATTAACTAACTTATTGAGAACTATATTTTGTCGAACAATTCAAAAGTATTTGATTCAATGGGTCGGATCTCACCCATTTTAATTCGATTTACATATGTTATAAAAAAATTATGGCTAACCAAATGCAACTAGGATGCGCCCGTTCCGTCTGGTTTATAATCCGAATGGAATTTGTTGAGTTCAGAATTAAAAACTTTAACATAATTAAATATTCCACGTTGGTTTGGTTGTAATGAAGAAGAGAAAATTGAAATTATCGGGTTTTGTTGCTTTTTCATTATCGTATGCCAGATTTGTCTATTTTTGAAAAATAGATCAGTGCGGGAAAAATCAAATTTCAAACGCAATGTCCAAAACTCGTGTCGCTTTAATAAAAACTATAAGTATTCCTAGGTTGGAATTGAGTGGCGCTGCATTACTTGCAGGCTTAATTGACTATATTTTAGAATCAGTGATATTTAAAATTAACAAAAATTATTGTTTTAACGGCTCTAAAATTAGCGGACTGAAATTCTCGCGGTACTTCTGCTGATAATTTTCTTAATTTAAATTTATGATGGAAGGGACCAGGAGTGGTTGATTCGATCAGGTGATTCAAATATAAAAACTGAATTTGTCACAGATTTGAAAGCTTGCAAATCAATTATTACATATATCAGTCTTTTTAGAATTAAATCAGAACCATTTCTTGATTATTTAAAATACTTAAAAATTATTACAGTATACGCATATATTTTCTGTTTTACAAAATATACATTACATAAAGTAAAATCAAATTAAAATTTAGCAATTAACGCATACGAATTTATTCAATTTAAAATCTTTATATGTAGGGAAATACGAAAATTCGCATTTAAACGAGAAATATTAAATTTGGAAGCTTATCTACCAGTTAATTCGGAATCAAAAATTGTCGCATTATTACCTTCCGTAGATCTTGATAAGATCATGCGTGTTGGTGGGCGGTTGCATAATGCAATTGTTCCGGAATCGCAAAAATATCCGATCACATTTCCAGACTCTGAATTAAATCGAAAATTGATTTTCCATTTTCATTTATTAAACCTTTATTCAGGCACACAACTTCGATTGAATTTGTTAAGACAACAGTTCTGGGTAATCAATGTCCATACTATATTAAAATTAGTAATTTTTAATTGCATTAAATGTGAAATTGAACGTCAAGTTCTTGCTCGTCAATATATGGCATCGCTACTGCCTAAGCGATGTATCCTTTCTTGTGCTTTTACTCATACCAGTGTGGATTACGCTGGCCCTATGTTCATCCGCGATGGGGAGAGAGAGGAACTCATTCCCACAAAGCATACATAGCTGTATTCTTATGTTTTGCGACACGAGCTATACACTTGAAATTAGTAATACACTTAGATTCCCCTTATTTCTTGGCTACCTTGCAGCGTTTCATCGCCCGGTGGGGAAAGCCGCACACTGTCTACAGCGAGATCGGCAGAAATTTTGTTGGAGCCAATGCTTGTTTAAACCCTGATTTTCCCGAGCAATTCATAATTTTGATGTTCCATCTTTTTTAGGTAACGATTAGACACATTGGCATTTTATTCCTCCTGCTTCTCCTCATTTTGAAGGCTTGTGGGAAGCAGGTGTCAAACCCGTGAAATTTCATTTAAAAAGAGTTTTAGGCGTTTTTCTCCTCATTTGGAAGGAAATGTTTACGCTTCTCTATCGTATTAAGGCTTGTCTCAATTTATAAACAAACGCAACATAAAATGATGATTCTTATTCTTTTAATTTTTTAACACCAGGACATTTTTTAATTAGTACCACGCTCACAACGTCACCAGAACCATCGATACTAAATGTTGATAAAAATAGATTAAATAGACGGCAAATTGTTTCAAAAATTGTTCAATTGTTCTGGAGGAAATGGTCCAGCGAATATTCACTTCAAACAAGAGTTGAATGGCGGGAAAAGATTTTGAATTTAAATGCGGAAGATGTAGTCATTATTAAACATTCTAATTTACTTCCATGCAAGTGGCATTTAGGTTGAATAACAAAAACATTTCTTGGCAGCAATGATGTACCTCGCGTATATGAATTAATAACAAAAACGGGGTCAGTAACCCGCAACATAACACAGTTATGTCCAGTGATTTCGAATCTGCTAATTTTCAACACCAAACAAATCATTTCACATCAGTTCGAAAAACATTTGATTAAATTCTTATTAGCAAAGTAGATTAGTTTTAAATTGTAAGCTAAGATGGATAGTCTTCCTCTTCTTGATTTAGGAGTCGATATTTCAATCGTCGAACTATTGTGTGATTTTCCACCCCTGGTGAACGGAATCCCGGTATACCCTGACACTCGAATCTTCGATGTTTTTAACCAGCAGCCTACATCCAACGAGACTGGAGCACTTGAAGAAGAACTGGCCCTGATGGTAGGTCTCCTGGACAGTGTCGATACACCCAACGTGCCAGTCGCACAGGCTCCATCGACGCGTCCTAATGCCCCGGTTTCCAAGTTAGGTCCGAATCTCAAGATAAACAGAACTTTGTAGTTATCACTTTCAACCATATCATCTTGATTCCCGCACGACATCGGGCACGTTATTTAACAATACGTAGGTCACCTTAAACAATATGATTATTGTTTAAGGTGGACAGTTTGTTCGGGATCTGATCAGCAGAAATTTATTTTATATATTTTTTAATATATTTTTGATAGAAAAAAATTTAAATTTCATTTCTACCGGTACCTGATTCCCCGTTTTTTTAGCTTCTTATCTTGTGACCCTCCTCTACACTATGGCAGACTGCACATAAAAGTTGCTCTTTAGCGTGGCTTAAATTCGAGCACTTGCGTCAAATTTAGTGCCTTTCCTGGCCTTCGCAGCGCGAGGCATTTTTTTCACCGTTTCAAAAGTGACAGCTCATCGCACAAGGTTACCAAATCTTGCAATTTGGGTAATTTGAGTGGATTTTTGAGGGCCTTTATTCAACCCACCTTTTTCCTCCATATTCATGGTCTACCGTTCCTTTTTGCTTTCCAAGCGTGAAATTTGTCTGGCCTGACCAGAAAATCTCGCCTTTTCTTAGGTCACGATATCGTAACGGCCAGTGCTCCTATCATTACATTTAAAGGGGAAAAGATTATTTTACGTTTCTTTTTTAATTGTTTAATTGTATAGATATTGTATTCTCTGCTGATGGAGCATCTCCTTGGCTTGTATAATTCGCACGTGGGTGAGGAGTCGTCGATAATTAAGCTAGCTATAATTGATTCAAGCTTGTTGGCTGAGTCAAAATTATATATTAATCTGAAGCATTTTCTTTTTTTATTTTAAAATCTCGTATCAGTGTTATCAGCGCATCAGCTGATTATAATTTCAGAATTTCGAGTCCGATTATTTTTGACGTTTGTTTTCGTCTTTCGTGTCGAAAGACCATATTTGTGATTCTTTTCTATTATCTCAGTTTGTTATTTTTCGCGTTAATCGGCCATCGATTTTGGCAACTAATTTCGACGGTTTTATTAAATTATAGAATTAACCAAATATGAACCACCGCTTAATATTCATTTTAATCAATTAACTGAAAAATGTAAATTATTATGAACAATTTTTCATTTAAAAATTTTAATTTAAATCTATTTATTAGTTCTTTGAAATTTGTTGTGTTTCGCATATTCAGTTTGAACATAACCTACTTTATTTGTTACCATTGTCGATAATATCTATTTTCACACGGTTGCGAGCGGGTCAAACTCCCGTGTGATTCCGCAGGGAGGGAATAATTAACTTAATAATAAATAAAGGACAAGACCCTAATCGCGAATACGGCAGTTGACGGCGGCGCGCGCGAACGGGCTATTGGAGCGCACGTTTT
>JABFQD010002454.1:0-15152 GCA_022817045.1 Psix sp. ZL-2020
ACTAAATTACGAAGCTGCGAATATAATGAAATATGCAAATCAAACTCTATATATTTAGATATGTACCTTAATACATACAATATTTTTTCATTAGAATAACTAAATTATAACACATGAAAATTCTAATAAAAAGTGAAATTTCAAGAATAAATAAACGAAATCAATTATTATTCAGTTCAAACAAAAACATATTTTTTCCTTATCGTTTTTTCCTCATTTGATTCTAGGTATAAAAGTGTTCGCCTACGAAGAGAAGATAGCGATCTTGAGATAAATTTAAAGAGAATAAAAACAATCCAGATTAATGCGTAGATGGTGTAATGATATACGAGGAAACACTGAAGCTTTGCAAAAGAAGACTAATTGCATAAATGACTTGACGAATTTATAGCACACACAGGTAGAAATAGACATACACGTTTCTACCTGCGGTCTAGTCATGCGTAACGCGAACGTCAACGCAGTATCAACGTCAATGATTTGCATGCAGCCAAAACGCAAGCCAGATATAGAAACGCCTGCTTTCCTTCCCGTTGTCTGTGTCTAGAGCGCAACGTCCTCGAGGACGCGAGTGTGAGTCATTCGATCATACCACTCAACTTTCCAATGGCAATTTCATTTTACCAGAAAATGAAAGAAGCAATCGAAAATATGATGATCATGAATTTATTGAAAAGAGAAAATGACAAATTTGAGACATTTTAATATGCGTAGGCAATTTTCGGAACATCAATAGCATTTTATATGATCAAGAAGACAATGAGACAATGCAAATGAAATGAACGGGCTGAATTTCTTTGGCGGCTTTGAGGCGATTGACCTTAATCGCTATACGCTACCTTTGCTGGTTGAAAATTGTGAAAAAAGGTGCCCGCGTTTGATCGTACCTAATGCTTTATTAAAAAGCCAGCTCGAGAATAAAATTGCATTTGACCTTATTTTTAGAATTGATATGTGGAATTATTTTCGTTCGAACGCTTCAAATAATATTGATATGCTAAATTACAGTTAATACAAAGCCAATTGTAAATATATGTTCTTTTGGATTACAAAAAAATGATGATAAACTGTTTTCTTGTGAAAATAAATGTATTCTTTGCTTTTGATTCGTCTTGTCTTCAAGTACAGTATTTTAGATCCCTGAAAAAATCGCACTGAATTTTAGTATCAGTTTTTTAATGTAAAGATCATTTCTTTGCTAGAAATAGTGATTCAAGTATATATTTCTTTGAAACTTCGTTTCTTTCTTAGTTTATGAAGAGAATCTCATCAAAATGGTTCAAATTTGTCGTCAACTTTTTTCAATCAACTTTCGCGATGTTAGAGATGGAGTATAACAAGGTTAGAATGATGTGAAAAAAGACATTGCATTGAGATGGATAACTGTGAAATGTGAATGAAATAGGATTTTACTGTCCTTGCTTCAGCTTAGTTTATAATTATGGAACTGTCATGGGCGAACGGAAAAATATGATGAAATAAATAATTATTGTAAAAAATGAGATTAAAAATAAAATAATGCTACTTTAAAAAAAGATCACTGCTATCATAAAGTCAAGCTTTTTATTTTAACTGAAACATGTATGACATGCTTTTTACTTTGAAGAGAATAACAATGTAAATGATATTATCAAAATTTATGTTACATGTATTTTTATATCGTTTTTCCCATACAGAAATGAAGTCTGAATATATATTTAATATTCTATACATCATAAACAATGATTAATTGGATTGTAAATTTACATCCTCTATAAAAATTCAATATGAAATTAATACAGTACATCATTTTCGACAAATATATGTCCGTTTTTATATCAAATTTCCATATACGTTCATAGATTTAACTTGAATTTCCTTTTTAAACGACAAATCACGTCTCCTCAATAAATATAAGACATTTTAGCATATTTCTTTTCTCAGTATGCAATTTCATTTTTATCCCCAAGAAAAGTCTGTTCTTTTCCTCTAAGTCGCTAAAGAAACTTTAGAAATAAGAAGTCTTCTCAGCGGACGACTTTTAACTTTCCGTTTAGAAGGCAAGTCGCAGTCGCGTGCGTGCCGGGCATTCAGATATACGCGATGTGTCATCGTCGCGCGACACCGTTACACTCGTCGGTTGTAATTTCGCGCAACCTGTGCGTCGTCCATTATCGCCTGGTATCGCGCGGAGTCGAGCTCGCGTTCAAGATGACGCGCGTCGTATGACGTCTCGCTGTCAAGCCTTGCAGAAGGTTCACTTCGACGAGTCTTCAGGTTCAAAAAAACGTGCACAAAATCGACTTCTTAAAACCTTTATTCGCCCAACTTGGGTCCGATTGACCCTTCGGGCCCTTATGCGAACCCGAAGATCCCTGGGGCTTGCGTGGACTTTTGCAAAACGCATTTCGGAATTTGTGCACGCCAGGCAGTTTTTCACAAACAGTTCTTTTTTTTGTCGTCTCCTCGTTAATTTTTGCAAAATCCATCCGGCGAGCACGCCAGCGCAGGAGGTGTTTCGCGAGCAACGCCGATCCGTCGATGCGCTTACCTCGCCTGTGTGTAATATCGCGGGTATATCTATTTCTATCAGTCGCGATGTAAACGCTACTCTATTTCTGCCGGCGCGGCTGTTATAGCACGCGCCGCCCATTATCGCGACACTGTTTTCTGTGCGGCGCCTGATAAAACTGCACGCGAAAACAATGCTCCTCGGCCTCGGGGAACGAATCGCAAAAGAAACACGTTATAATAACACCGCATAATTATCTGTCGACAACGTCACGAAATCTTTTGCGAAAACACACGACTTAGATTTAGGATTTGCCTATTTTGATTGCAAACGTAATTGCGGGATTTAAGAGCTTAGTCGTGGTAAAACATTCTTTTCGGTGGAGTTAATGTTAGTTGTGATTTTGGATATAAATGTGTGGGGTGTTTTTATTTGATGTAATACTTTTTAATAGATGTACATTCAGCTGGAATTTATGCGGTTTTCATTAATTAAGAGGTTAAATAATTTTACAGTCATACCCGTTTGTTGAAATTCGTTAGTATTTAATTTTACAATTCAATATGATATAAATTAATATTACTTTATATATAATTTACAAGCCACTTGAAACAAAATTAAGTACAGATTATATGAAATGAATTTTGAAATAAATGTTTAAAATATTTATGATTGCGTGAAAAGAGGACTGTTGTCAAACTTTAATCGTGATTTTATGAAAACTTTTGTATATCGGTTGTCTTTATGATGTTTCATTTAATTTACTCAAAAAATGTTTTGCATAGTTATCAACTGGACTAAACTTACAACTTATTTCAACTTTTTAATTTATTCAGTATTTGATAAACTTCATTTTGAACAGTTACGGTCTATTTCATTTTTCAAACAAACAACTTTACTCTTGCTTTTAGATATAGTAAGTTTTCGTTTTTTAATAAAACTTTTCTTTAAGAAGTAAATTTTCGTCAAATGAAGCCTCAGGTTTAGTTCATGCTTTTTATTTGGAAACATGCAAAATTATTTCCATCTGTATTTTTCCTTTAATTTCGATTTGAAAAAGTGTATTGGTTTTTCACTATTCACAATAATTTAACATCAAAATATTTAAGCCCTTTTTCTAATTGCTAATTTCTAATTGAAATAATATTTTTTGAAAATAATTATATTTCAAATCTATAATTTTATATGCAAATTATTTAATATACATTAAAGATTAATTTTAATTGATAAGGAAATGTAAAGAAGAAATGTTGAATATAATTAAAAATTCATTTGAGGTTGGAAATATTGTTTTTTGAAAAATAGTATTATCTTGTAACTACAAATGTATAAAAACGACGTTTCTTATCAAAAATCAATGATATCATTTATTAGAGCGGCATTAATCACAGTTCATTGCGTTTCAATTTTTTTTCAACATTATACTATAAAAAACCAAAGAATGTCACAGGAATAATAAAACTAAATTCTAAGATTAAAAGAGCGCGGAAAATACGTAGTGCTTCTGACGTTATCTACACTGCTAAAGTGATTATGACGAATGAGGAAATTAAACGACACTTTTCAAAGTAACCATCCATGTTTGGAATAATTTATAATCGTTTTCTAACATTAGTTATCAATTTTATACTATGCCGATAAAACCAAAATGATAAAGTTTAATTAACATAAGAAAAGAGCACCAAAAAATTTATTATTGATCATTTTAAATGAGTAAAAACCAGTAGTAAAACTAGTTCATCTTATCATTAGATTTTTCTGTTTTCTCGACAACTTCGTCACCTCTCGTCAACATTTACTCGACCGATTCATTCCGCGGATTACCCCAAAACGTCAACTCCTCTACTTTTATTATTTCATTCATTTTCTCCGTTTTCACATCAGTCAATTTTCAATTTTCTCATTTACACTCGGAGAAAAATCCTATTAGAAAAATAAAACTCTTTTTGAATAAAATTATCTTGTTATAAAAAAAATCAGAAACTTTCTCTTTTTATTAATAAAAATTTATTAATATAAATTAAATATATTGTTAAATATAATTGTGTAAAATAATTCCATTAACGTATATTTTGTGCACAAATTATCTTCCATTTTCTTCAAGATGTTATTTTTTTTGGTTTGTATTGAATGGATAATCTTTTTGATGGGAAACAGTTTTTTATTATTGCTGGAAGAATTTGATTCTAAATGTAATAAATTTCAATATAAACCAAACATTCGAAAAAAATTCCAATTAATGTCAAAGTTAATTTGTTCTGAACAAAATATTCAAGATAAATTGCAAGTTATTTATAGTTGAATTTGATATTTTTAAATTAATAAATTGGCTAAAATAATGTTATTTGTTTTTTAAGCAATAAAACTGAATTACAATGAACTGTAAAGAACCATGCAGTATCGTACTGAAAGTTTAATGAAAATGCGATGCATCTATTAAATAACATAATTTTCGAAGATTAAAAAAAAACTTCGAAATTTTATAAACAAACAATATGAAAATGCAAGACGCAATTATTTTTCATGCTCAAAGGCTAGGTCAAGAAGTAAACAAGCTCGTCGACGTGTGCGTGCGTGCATGCATCGATGTGAGTGCGCAAACCCACGGCAGTCTAAAAATAGACGTCCATTTCAAACGTCTTGTTCGCATTTCATTAACCTCATGACAGTCGAGCGATGGAATTACGCATAAATTGGCTTTGCTGCTGGAACATAGCTATGCGAAAGAATACTAAGCCGAAATATTATTGCTCTTTACATATTTATATGTATATATAATCAAATATATATCTATATATATGTATAAATTCATTGTAAACTATTTCAATTATGTACAAGTTTTCTTTAATAAAAATCTAAAAATTGTATAATAAGTTACTTACAAACTTTTTTTTGATATCCCAATTAATATCAATACTTTTGTTACTTATAAGCATACGTAATAGACTATTCGAGAATTTAAGGTTGATCAGATCAAAAGAAAATATTACATATTCATAAATTATAAGATAAGATAAAAACTGATAAAAATTAAATAAATGGATTGAAAGAAACAAGAACTTCCAAAATAAATTTGTTCTTTTGTTAAACTCTGATACGAAAATATTTCATTTTCCTTTATGAACTTTCCGAACACAATTTAAGGCATAACTTACAATATTGTTTAGAAACTCTGAATAATGATAATGATCTTTTGCGCTAAAATTAATTTCATAAAAGCCTGTCTATGTAGATTTTATTTTAAGAACATCTGAGTAGATTGTTCGAACACAGCATGTCAAGTTACGGCGCATTAAATCTAAGCACCTTGTTTTTCTAAAGGAAGTAGCAAAATTGATTAAATACCATAAATTTTTATGGATTCAATCTGAACTTGAGTTTATGGAATGGATAGAAAAATATTAATGTAATATTAATATTCATAAATATTTTTTCTGTGAAATAAATAGATTAAAAAAGTGTTTTTTTATAAATACAATTTGTAATCAATATACATATTTTTTTTTCTAATTTTTAGGTTACAATTGCTGTATCTGGATATTTGTATTTTATTTTAATCAATTTAAATTGAAAATTTACTTTTAATAAAAAAATATGTATTGAAAATCATTTTTCTATTGTTTTAAATTCGCTGTTGAATATTCTGTTCGATTATATGATTATTTTAAAATGTTTTCAATAACTGTCCATCATTGGTATTTTAAAACAATTATTCTCGTTTTATGGGACGATATGTTTACATTTTGTCCCGTTGTTTATACACAAAAAAGTCAACACCTCTAAGTTATAGCATGCAAATGATCATTTGCAAAATGTATGAGAACTATCATATAAAAAATAGCTTCAAAATATCACTTTTAATAATTTTTATAAATTTTTTTCAACTATTTTATAACTTTATAAATGTAACTATAAATAAAAAAATAAAAATACTGCTAAAATATAACATTCTTGTTTATGATTAAATCAATGTCACATTTTGTAAATATTATGATTCGTTCCGTTATTTTGCACTCAAAAAATCTTCTCTACTTTCTAATGCAATTCTAATTATATAAATTATGAAGTAAACACTTTTGTTTATTCAGCGCTTTCGTACGTTATAATATACACTCCTTTTAAAATATATATTCATACCAAATATTTATGATAATATGAATGTAATGCATTATACTTAATATCATACAATAAATATGTGTAATGATCGCAATAAAATTCGACTGAATAAAAAAAAACAGTAAAACTTTAAAAATGATTTAGAAAAATGAATTTTGAGTATAACATATTGTAGGATTTTCAATGTCATTTTGTGGAAACATGTTATATTTTACTGAATTATTTGACTCATTTATATTTATGTAATGAAGAATGAAACGATTTATCTCAATAAAATAAGACACCAAATTGTATTCTAAGCTTGAAAATCCAATAATCATTTGCGACCTTGGCTCTTGGAATCACTGGAACGACCCTTTATATGTGATTTAGTAATTTATGCATCTTTTCAAACGAATATGTCAATTCGAAATCAAAATTCGAAAAAATTCACATAATAATGGTTATTATTTATATAAAAAATAATAAATTGATAAATACAATAATGAGTTATTTTATTTTGATGAATTTAAAAAAAATTCGTTCCATAAAAAATGATATCTAAATTATAATTTCAATGTTTTTGGTACTAACTTTATTAGGGTGTAACAAAAGTTAACTTATATTTTATTGAACGTTGGAAGAACCTAATTGTGTTTGTATTAAAACATTTTCTTATTCGGAAAAAGTAAACATGTTATTTTATACATTCGTATCTCATTTCATTTTCTTATTCATACGATACAGATACTCGACGTTCTTATAATTATTGCATCTCATTTGTTTTCACGGCTATATTTAGAATAAATAAGTTTACACATATTCATTGAATTAGACGTCGAGACATTATTTTTAAATCATAACAGCACTTCATTCCACTAGATGTCAAAATACTAATAAAGAAGGCAGTTACTTTGGATAAGTAAACAAAGATTTTTTCATAAGTAGGACAATTATATTAGACACAAAAGCTTATGGTAACAGTTATAATTTTTTTTACTCTACATATTAACGAGTTTCTTTTGTTATGCATGTGCTGTACGCATAATTCATTTTTATAGCTACATTTTGGTAAGTTTTTATATTGCATATTTAAGATCTTGAAGCTTTATTATAATTTTGAAATGTATGATAAGTCATAGAAAAACAGAAAAAAACAAATGTAAGCATTTTTATAATATTTTCTCTTACAATGGAATTAAAAACAACGTTAACGAAGAAATGTAGTCAAATCAAATAATGAATATTGTTTTAATTAGGACATTTTGGATGTATTATGCACTGGGTAGACCAATCGTAATTCATAATTCACTGTTTACATCAATTATTGTGAATTTTGATAATGTAATATAGAAATGAAGAAATGAACATCACTTCACAAAATATTTTTTATAAAACCACTCGAGTATTATAAATTTTGTATTCGATGACGTATTACGATGGCATTACCGCAGCTTATAATAAATTTTTTATAACAGCTTTTCAATACGTCTGCGTGTGAGTCAGCTATGATAAATGAAAAAATGCGATTACTTTTGCACTCAATCACGTGAGTCATGTTTCATATGATTTGATTGCGTTTAAAATAGAATCAAATATAATTAATGCGACATTGAAGGGGCCTGCAAAAAATCACTTTTTATTGAACCTATACGAATATCTATGGTTCAGTCGAAAAAGAAAGTCATCTGTTATTCGGTAATCGGTTCGACGAAAGTTCTCTTAGTAAAAAAAGCAGAAAGATTCTGTGCAATGTTTATGAAATATTTCGAAATTGTTGATGCCTTTGTTTACAGTTTCTATTTTTACACTTTTCGTGTTTATATGTATATTATTTTTCACGTTCAACTTTGTATTTCTGCTCATGCTCTAGTGTATTTTAAAAGTTTATTGATAAGAAGTATATTTGTTAAAGAACAAAGGTGTCTCATTCTAGTTTTTTGCGGTACGAACAACGCTTCAATTTGTCCTTCCTTTGGGGCTTTTGTTCAACGAGTAAGTTTCCTTCAACTCTCTGATTCTTTTCATTAATAAACTTTTCGAATCTAAGAATTTGTGGCCATTTGTTTTCCATCACTTAGTATTTAAAGTCACTTTTATAGCGAAACGCTAAAAAAAAGATCGACCGAGATGCTCGATTACGTACGATCAACCTTAACGGTGATTCCATAACGTTCAGTAACAGTTACTTTTACACTCTGGAACTTAAAATGGTCCCTCGATTGTTATCTTCAATAACGTAATACAAATTTAAGTTGTGATAAGATAAATAACTCATAACCATATAAAAAATCACGTTTCTATATGATTTGTTAAGATATTCTTGTCATTGAAACATTTATTCCCTTTACAAAAACACTTTCTTAAAGAAAAAATGGTTTTTAAATCCAAGAATTCTCTCAAATGAAATTTAATTCAATTGCAACGTTTTATAGCCGATGATGAAAGTTACTTGACATAACCTTGGATTATTTATTTTTGTGACTACTCGAGCCGGCGACGACATTTTCTCATTATAAAGTGCACCAAATAACCCTTTAACGAGCCAGCCAGAGTGCGGCATTTTATAACCTTCTTCAACTTTTACCGCACATGTTTATACCTCTTTAATCCGACAACGCGAGCAATGGCATTGCCTTTTCGATCGTCGCGTCACGACGTAAACAAGTGTTTATTACTAGCGTCAAACTCGCGGTGCGATTGGCTGGCGCCAGCGTGCGGAGAACTCGTGCTTTTCTACACTCCGCGGGCATTAAGGGGCTAACGTTTTGCACGTAACATGAAATTCGTGCCGATTGCATATTTTTTGTTCGAAATCGAACGGAGCGGATTAACGCAAATGTCAACCCGCAGGATGACATTTCTTCTTCATTCAGGGTCATGAACTTGAACGCAAAAATAGACCGATTTCAATTTCCCCTAGTATCTTTTCAATTCGATCATTTTCTATGAAACAAAATTAACTTCCTTTTTGGCCAATTTGAAAACACCGACGATTCTCAACTTTTGTCACTCCAGGATTTTTACACAGTGTGGTAAACTTGTAGATGTGTAAAGTCAACACTTACGTGTACGTCAAATACGAAATAAATCACACCTTTAATTCGCCACTTATTACTTTATCACTCAAAATTATGGTTTCCATGGTTTTGCCTCAACACTTTAAGGGTTATTGGTCACGGGTTCTTACCCTTGCTCTTGCGGGCGAGATGGGCGAGATTCTGACGAAGAACTTTGAGCCACATGGTGAATTGCCCAGTAAGGGACACTTTTTTATGGTGGTCTTTCACTTTGTTGAAGTTCATTAACACCGTCGTTGTGACGGAAGCAGCGTAACAAAAAGGTAAACAACACTGAGATGCGTCTCGACTAAGACTCGATTCGTGACTACTGGCGCAAGTTCGGCGATCGATTCGAGCAACCGCTGCAAACTGAGCGGGAGAACGGAAGACCGTCTCGTGAAATTGTTACAAACAAAACAAGCGGGATGTGTCATGTCACGGACGTTTTATACGGGGCTCGCAGCACGTACGCACGCAAGCGTATTGAAACGTGTTTGCGTGAGTGAACATGTACATGTATACATGCGCGTGTATTTATACTTACACGCGTGTATAAATATAAACAATCTTGCAGCGTACCCGGCATGGTGATTAGTCAACAGAGTAAGTTGTGGTATGATCTTATGTGTATACAAATAACAATATAATACAAAATTAAATAAATAAAAACATATATTATATATATTTTTATCATAAAAATTCGCCCACACATTTTTTGAGCTATCCTCAATGCCTCTTATAGCCGTATATTTCATCATGTGAAAACTTCTTCAGATTCTGTTGTATCCATCTGGTTGTGTCATTTCGATTTAAAAAGTACTCAAATATTGCCCGAAATAAATGAAATTATTTTCAACAGTATAAATTATTTTTGAAAAAGTTATACACATTGAATACAAAATCATTGTTCAGATTCAAATATTATGTTTTGAATTTTGTTATTGAATCAAAGTTTTTAACATTTTTTCCCAACTTTTCAACTGTTTCTGAACAGTTATGTTACTTTTTTCTGTTACTATATATTCATATTATCTTCATATATCATATATCGAATCACAAATTTATTTATCTATCTCTGTTGCTATATATGAATACGCATAAATTCCAATTATAAATTGCGAATAAGATCAAACTTCTCTAGACTTTAGAAATCACGTCTCATGCGTTACACGTTATCTGCTTAACTCATTAGCTCGTTATCAGTAACGAATGAATACAGGCGAGATTTCTAGTACACAATGTTGCAAATACGAAATAGCCAGACAAATCTGCTTTGAACGACCAGTTGTTTTGTAGTGAATGCAACTGATATGTGACAGTGACAACTGTCGTTTTTATTTGATTTATAATTAGCTGATTCAAAATGTGACCAATTAATTACCGCATGATGAAGCGAATCAACAGATTCGCTTATACAGAAGTATAAATTGAGTCCAAAATAAAGTTGAAGTCACTTTATGAATTTTGCATAACTAAATTTCGCGCAACCGAGAGGTTCGCAAACAATCACTGCGAGAAAGACAATCAATCAGTGATCACGTGCGCTAGACGAAAATAACAAATACTAGAAACGCAAAATCATGTGATTTGTTCTTTTTCACGACACGATTTTTTGCTTTACTCATTGCGGTGTGTTTACGTTACTGTTCAGCCACTTTTGACTAAGTAAAATTTGATTTGAGATAAAGTTCGACCAGTCATAGTCTGAAACTGATGTGCAAATGAGTTTTTTATTATTCAACTTACAATTCTTTTTCGTTATGTCTCATTCGGGTTGGATAAAGAATTAGTTGATATTTATAACATAAAGTTACATGTACTATAACTAACTCGAACTTGATAGTATTGAATATAAGCATTCACGCTTGATTTCGAACTTATGCAATATAATTCATTGGTTCATTTTCACAAAGCAATGATTTCACAACGCAGAAGTATCCGATAATATGATGCAAAAAAGTGTTTAAAATTCTAACTCAAAATAGTTTGAATGGACTTATAAACTGTGTAATGACTATGGATTACTCGATAATTATAGTTATAGACATTAAGTTGTTGTGGGCCTTAATCTTCGGGATTTTTTTATAGATAAGCTCATACATAGAATATAGAAAAGCAGAACATAAAGACCGATAATCGGAGAAACGGTATTTTCGTTTTTGCGTTGTTTATATCATAAGAAACAAGTTATTGTTTTTTCATTGACTTGTTTGTTTTGTGTTTGTATGTATCATATATGATATATTCCATCTTTTTTAACGTTTTAACATGTTTTAACGTATATAAAGGAATCTAATGTATTTTTAAAAATGTAAAATAAACATTTGGTTGAATTTTATATACACAGTATAATTTCTAGAGAAGATTATCTTATTATATATGTAGACATTATTAGATAATATCTCGAATTAGCAAATACAAATAATTGTGTCTGTAAAAGAGACATATTTATTTACCCACTTTTTGTGATACTTCATTAATAATTGTTTCGACATGTGTTGTAAAAAATGATTAATGAATTATATACATTAATTTACAAAGATAATCTTTTTATAAGATATAGAAAAACCAAACTAGAATATTCAAAAACAAGTTTTGAACAAAACTGCAAACATTTTAATTTAAACTTGGTTTCGCGAAATTTAATACAAATACGACACCTAAAAACTAAAAATTTTCATTTCTTTTAAAATATATCAACCTAAGATGGATAACGTTCGTCACATAATATATCATTTCACCATACAGTTATTTAAGTCTTACGTCTTCAGCCTAATAGAAAGTTGCTGAATTCATTTTTTCATTCTTGAAGCAGCGGCGAGTAAACAAGGAAATAGAAAACAAATTGCAAAATGGATATATTCGCGAGTCGTTCGATGATCTCTTCATGCATACTTTTTGTGTTGCATTATAAATATGAAACAATGGAATAATTTATATAAGTATTAAATTGCATCTACATAGATAATACAAAAGAATAAATCCAATCAGATCCTTGAAACTTGGTGTCGTACTCTTATTATCAGAATCACATAAAAGCAGTTTCGTATGTTTGTACAAGATTACGTGACGTGCGGTTGTTTCATTTCCTCGACAGAATCCTAAAATGTATCATCTCAAACATTCGTCTTGATCACACGTTTCAACGATTCAAGTTGGATAATCCGTAAATTCGTTAATAGTCGATTGCATTCAATTTTCAAAACTTTGTGAATAGATTAAACTATAAACGGTTGTGAGAATTCACAAATAGAATTTCGACTGAAAATCAAATACACAGGAAAAACTTCTTGAAAATGGGAAAATTCTAACAGGAAATAAACTTGAAAATGCGTTTTCCAAAGTAGATAACGGTAAAGGTGAAGGTCTTAGATAAAGTGCGAAGAACGCACGCGTTCAATGAATTTCGCTCAATTGGTTGGGTCTTGGCCTTACAAGAAAGTCGTTCGTCACCTGGCACTTAGAAGGAATACATTATCGGTCCAACGCAATTACATTTTGTTTACTTTTTCAAAGCCGAAATAACATTTTTTTACTTTTCAATTCCATTTTAACGTTGCGAGAAAAGTACTACAAAAGACAAATGTGAAATTACATCAAGAAAACTTTTCTTCATTTGCATTAACATATTATTGTAACGATAACAAATAGTATCAGTAAAAATGTACGTATTTTAGCTTTTTCTGCAAAAAATTCGTTCTAGTTACCTTTGTTATTTTTATGTTTTATATAACTGTTTTTAACAATTAATTCATGAAATTGCTTATGAAATATATACATTTTATAAAAGTTACTTCCAGAAATTCGATAAAATGTATTGTTTTCATATTTATGTATGAGTATATGTTAATTTTTAAAAAGTTATTTATACACCAAACATAAAGAAAAAAACATATCAGAGTTATTGGTGCAGCTAAACATAATTTATTTCACGAAACCATAAATGTTTGACAAAAACAGAAAAAAGTTTGATTAAACCAGCACAGTGTCATTGTTACAGCAGATGTACTGAAATCGCTATTTACGTTTTATTGGCAATAGAAACTTTTTTTCTTCCAGTTTGCATTATATCTCCCTGTAGCTTGGTTTACTATTGGCATTGCGACGTATACTTCTATTAAGGAAGAAAATATATGAAGACATCTTACACGTTACATTATCTCAGATAACTTTTTTATATCTAAAACTTTCTAGACCGAAATTTCGTGAATCACAATAAATTGTTTGTTTTTGAACTTTAAATAATTCTTCATCGAATTAATTAAAGTATGATAAAAGATGTTCGTGGAATCTTAATAGTTCAAAGATACACAGGAAATTTGACATAACCGTCAATTAATGGTTTTACAGAGAAGATTGAATCGCAAATGATTCCGGGACATCCGAATGCATTTGATCGTAAACAAAGGGTATTTATCGAGGCCACGATACGATTGCAAAGTTTGCCGCAAACACGTGGCACATGGCAAACATGAAACGGCCATAATCGCTCAGCTGTTCGGAAATACTGATTTAAATTATAAATCTTTGGATTGGAAATTAAATTTTTTTATTAGTACAACTGCATAATGATTGGATATCTACTTCTCAAAATTTTTTGCAGAAATATTTATACAATAATTTATGGGAATACATTGAATTCAGTTTGAAATAAGCTAAATATTTTCTGGAAGTGACGTTTTTATAATCCATAAATTTGAACGAACAACTATATATAGTAAAACGCGTGAGATTATTTATAGTGTATAATTTATTATATTTAAAGAGGGATTAAATAATGTGAAAGCACAAACTTTTCTGTCACGTAAATCAAAAAATATAGCTAATTATATATATTGAAAAAAACGTGTATATATTTTTAAAGTTAATAACATATATATTTACACAGTTGTAATCATACACTGTATTTTTCAATGTCAAATAGTTTTCTTTCTAAAAATTACAATGCCATCTATATATTTCTATTTATTCAATATTTCGCATACCCATAATAACTAAGTTTTATACCTAAATTAATTAAGATGGAATTAAATTACTGCAATATTCTGTATGCAGCTGTTGCACGTATAATTATGTCATCTTTGAAAACTTTCTACTTTAATAATGCAAAACAAAAATTAATCTAAAATCCGATCCACCTATGATTTTTAGCTACTGTAATTCTTACTTTAATTCATCACAGCTAAAATTGTAATTCCAATGAACACATTGATATTGACATTTTCAGTGACGTTAAAGTGACTCTTAACGAAAAAATGTATCATTTTAAAGCATTCAGTGTAGTTAAAAAAATATTTTCCTGTAATTGTGAATACAAAATTAACGGAGAAAAAATTGTTATTTAAAACTGTCATAAAATGTATCTAATCAGATATAATTAAAGAATGTCTCTTTTACATCCTTCTTATATATATATATATAACAATTATATATATTAATATATATAATAGAAATATAAAATATTTTTGTGACAATTGCAAATCTAATTTTATAACATTATGTTA
>JABFQD010002455.1:0-15148 GCA_022817045.1 Psix sp. ZL-2020
TAACTTCTATATAAAAAACATATTTTTTTCTAAATTTAATAAATAATTATTTGGTCCGTAAGAAAAAAGATTCATAGAATAAATTGTTAATATAATTGTTAAATTTCAATAGAAAATTTTCAACGTGATATTTTAAATGAAGTCATCGAAGAGCTTATAATTAGCAATATATTAGATAATAACTAATACCTGAACACCATCATTAATCATTGCTTAATCATCACTAATGTATTGTGAATAATATTGATCATAATATTTTATATCATGTCCGAAATTCAGATAATATCATTACATAAAATAATATAAGTTTATGACTCAACGTTTTTTAAATCACAAGTAAAGTCAACATAAAGATTTATTTTAAATACACATCATAATATATATGTGTATATTTCTTTTTGATTCATATTTTCTTCATCCGTAATGCATCACCCTTCATCTGACAAAATGTCGAATCAAAAATTGATAATATTTTAACCACGATATTACTGACATTCGTTAATCACGTTAAGTACAACACCAGTTAATATCTGGAACGTCAGTGAGTGATATACTGGCATTAATGTCTGGTCCATCACTCACTGAAGCGATGAACATTATTGGATAATACAAACATACCATTTATTAATTTTAATTAAAAATTAAATATTTTTATGTATATCAATCGAAATTTCTTTTCTTTTTTAATTGGCCGCAAAACATATTTTTCACTTACTTGAAACCAAACATCTTGATTATTCAATCCTAACACCTTTTTATTAATTTTGTTTTATTCAGTACTAACTTCAACGATCAATCTTTAAAAGTTCGATCTAGAAATATAATACACTAGATTATTCGATAAAATTCACTCATAAATATTATATTTATATCTCTATATATTTGAATTTTTTGATTTCAAAGATTTTAAAAAGGTCATTGTTTAAAAAGTAAAGGATATTTTCTACTGAAATTAACTCATTCGTCTTTTTTTTAAATATTACTGTTTCATATGTAACTAGAATATTAACTTTATAACGCGTAAGTTATACATTTAAAAATCCTGATATAGAAAAAAACTTCTTAAATATAGAGCCATTTTTATCTACAGCAAATTTATTGATAAAAAAAAATTCTGTTTTACTAAGAACTCATATTCGAAAAATGATTATTTTGCATGAAAATTTATTTTGTCTTAATTTTTGCACTTATATGAATAAAAAATCATTTTCGATAGGAAATCATTTTTATGTTAAAGAATCTTGGTCTCATTGTAGTGGTTGATACTCAAGTTTTATTTCCATTATCATTTACTTAAGACTAACATAACCATTAATATTCATTCAATAAACAAATAGCCTTCATAAAATTAGAATTTTTGAAGTTAGTAAAAAATTGGTTGATTATATAAAATACTTATCTGTGAAAATTTTCAAAGTTATTTTTCTCTTTTATCCATGTCGCGAAGCTTCTACTTGTAGTCTCAAGATATGCCGTAGTTCTAACTTAGAACTACAACTTTGGAGTTATCTTAAAAATTCAACAAGAGCGCGTTGTTCAAGGTAGATAGGCTATAAGTTGTGATAACAACTACTATATTTAGATAAACTTTCGTAACTTTGTACTATCCTTGACTAGATCCGTCAGTAAAACATGAAAATTCTCAATTTTTCACTCCAATCATTCCAGCATGAACAAGAAAATTGTCACAAACTATTAATTATAGTTTTAATTCAAACTTGAAGTTTCAATGTTGTTCAAGGTGACAAATGTAGGTGGCGTATAAGATCTATTCGTTTAAAGTTATTTTTAAATTCATATATATACGTCCAACATTAATATTTTATTACATTATTTTTATTAATAACAGAAACGATTAATTATGCAACAATAATTTTCATACTACAAAATTTGTTCAGTCTTCTATAAATAATCGCCAATTTTTTAGCAATAACATTGATAATAATTATTTATCGTAAATTTATTGATGAATAACATTAATAAATAATTCAAAATGATACTCCATTACAATTTATTTCTTACATGTTTATAAGGATAATTCTGCATGATATTGAATTTCATATTTATCCTAACTCAACGAACACAGTATAATCGTATAAGAATATTTCTTTTTAATTTAAGAATTTAATTTGTCACGAAATAAATTCCAAAAATGTAAATATTCATAAATAATACATATTTAGGTTACTTAATACGATTTGTCGCTCTACATATTTCTCTTTGTCGTTTTGGTTTTCTTCTAAAGACAAGAAATTGAAATTTCTACGCGACTAATTTCTGTCATATATACATTAACACCAAGAGATGTCTAGATGAACACGTGTCGTCCAAAAATATGGTTATAGAAAACACCGGACAGAAATCCTCGCTTTATTTTTTTAAGGCTTTAACCACAGGCGCGTGCCTCAAGATGCACTTCAGTGGCGTATAAATATCCAAGTGTTGAGTGTCTAAAAGAAAAAGGGGAAAAAAACTGTCCATATTATTTGTAGTCTAAGAATCATTTTGTCTGAAAAAACAAAAAACCGTTGACGAAAAATAAAGAAACTGATAGTTTGATGCATTTTACTATCGATGAAACGTTGGTAAAATTTACAGTAATATTTTGCTCAAGATCAGCTCCGCGAAAAAGTGCTCGGTCGTGTTCGTTTTTATTTGTCGTGTTTCTCATCGAAACTCGTAGGAATCAATCCGATTTACATACTGGCCGTTGCAATGCAGCATCTCGCACAAAGTGCGGGGGTGTGTACGTGTGTGTGGATACACACGCGAACCGGTCCTGCGTTACCCGGAAGGCGCGGTCGCACAAGTTCAAGGACTCAACGCCAGGTGCCACTCTCGGGGAAGCATCGCCAAAACATGCGCGAGCAGGTCCTTGCATCGGCAATTTAATACTTTGGATAACTTTGTTATCGTGCTTTACCCCGAAGTACAGACTTGATGCATCAAATAAATCTTCTGCTCTCGATTTTTTACTACCTTCGATAGCAGTGAAATGAAATCCAAATGAATTTCAAATATCTTCTGTTAAATATATATTACTGCGTAAAGCATTTAATTTTGAGTCCTACATAACGCAGAGATTGCTTCATACTTTTGGTGTTAATTGCTGCAGTAATTTAGGCAATTATACATAAGAACCAATTATTTTTTTAATTGAATTAAATTTCAAAAATAACTAAATTAAATTCTAGAAATGAAAATTGCTTTTTAAATGGAATATTAATATGTGCAATTTTGTATTTTCAATACTATTTATACATTTATCAGAATACAAATGAATATTTATTCATAAAATAATGTGAACATCTAATGTTAATTACATAGTAACAATTATAGATATAAATTGAGTACGAATGTTTATGAACTATATGAATTCAAATTAATTGCTATTATTAAGAGTCAACTTCCTATTACTACGTAATGCTTTTTGAATTCAAACATATAAACACATATTTCAGGAAATAGTCTTTCTCCAAGACCGTATGTTTTATGAGACTAAAAATAAAAACCGCGTGCAGGATGGCAGGCTTCTAAATCCTACGAAAAATCAACACATCTGTCGCCGAATCGAAGAAGAGGTACGCCACGGTAAATCTATTTTAGGAAGATCGGTACACCTACACCTCCTGCAGCATAGCGTCATATACAAAAATGATTCAACGTCAAGTGAAAAAATGGCGTAGCGCACTTGCTTATAAACAAATATATATATAAATATTTGTAGCGCAATTTTATATTCTACTTTACAAGTTATATTTTCAACTTTAACTTTTGAGTTACTAAGATTAGAAAAACAAAATCAAAATGACTAAACAATTAATAAATAACTTGCAACATGAAACACTGAAATATCGGACTTGAATTGTTGCTGGGGATAAATCGAAAGCAAATACTTGTCATAACGTTTGAAAGATGATTAGGGAACTAAGTGTATATAGATCGGAGATATTTTTCAGTGAGAAAACAGATTTCTCTACGCCGTAAATATATTTCTGTGGGGAAAGAAAAATGCGCGAGGAGAGAACAATCACTAAAAGTCTGGTGCAAAAATCGAGCACAATATGTTGTCACGTATTTCATTTCGAACAATAGAAACAATCTTCCGCTGAATTGTCACGCTGATAACGACGCGAATTATTCACGATAGCGAAGGGTCCAACGATTCGAATTTTTGATAAGGATACAGAAACGATTGATTTGCCGCAAACTTCCGCGTCGCGGCAATTTTTGTGAAACTGCTATCCATATGATCTTTATCATGTATAATTTCAACATCGGATATAGTAACATTGTAACTTCAGCTTTCACAAGGTGTATTCAATTTATTTTATAGGTTATATAGATTTCCGATCGCGCATGTCCGAAGCATAAAATTATTTTCAATTTCGAAATTTGAAATTTTTATTTGCAGCATCTCAGCGAGCGTAAAATCGTCAAGTGTGGTTATATTTTTGCACGTGAGGCTAAAAAGCCGGACAGTGTTTGGCGATTTGCATGTCAGTCAAAAAAGAGATTGCAAATGCTCGCATAGTATTTGGTGAAACTTGATTTTCGGTAAACATCATTCAGAATCTTGAAAGCCGCTGCGGCTCCAAAAGTGATTTATGACGTCAGATGAATCACTCTTGGTTGGCAAGATAACGCGATAGGCAGAAAGCCGTGTGTCGATGTTAAAGAGATTGCAAAGATCGACGGTCGATATAGGGATTGTGGTGTTGGTGCGAGGCGTATGTGGGTGCACGATTTGATCAGGCGGGCACAGGGGAGGTGCTTTTTGCGACGTTACCGTGCTTAGCAGATTGCTGAGACGGTGCACACGGAGAAAGTTATACCCATATTCGTGAAAGCAGTCGCATTATGGTCAATACAAATTCCTCACTTTATAATTTTATCCGCTGGCGAGGTCGTGAGCGCAAATCTACGTTGACGCCATTTGCGAAGAAGACTGTTGTTTGTATTTCATCAGCGATTATGTTCCATTTGTAATAAACGTTGCTACAGCGTCGAGCAATTGTTCCAGAACTGTTGTAAAGTTACATAGAAAGTCAGTATCCCATTTAAACAGATTTGTTACGTGCTCATTTTTGTACACGCGAGCACTAACTTTGTTCGTTTTAACGATAAGGGAAATCTAATAATTGGTTCAATTTATGAAACTACTGATCAAGCGTTTTATAGTAACTATCCGATAGTTTGAACTTTAATTATCATATCCTATGAAACAGGTCTGTCGATCGAGCAATATTCAATTGGCCGACACGACGCTCGGAATCAATTATGTTTGAATTATTAATGCCGCGCAATTGTTACTAAATGAGTTAATTGAAGTTAGCGTATATAAATTGAGCAGCTCCTCGGTGAATGATTTCACACGGCTTATTTCGTTTATTATAATTGGACTTGTTTGTTTGTTGTTTTGGGCAAAAGCGAGGTTGCAGTCTAATCCGGATCCAGCGTTACATTTTAATCTACACGTTGCCTAAGCTTGAATTACCATTCGTGACACTCATTATACCCTCGACTGTATATTAAGAACCAGTGAAAATGAGAGTCATAGGCAAATGCAATTGGTTTGCGAATCCGCTCGACGTTTGCAATTGCTACTCACGTTTTATTATCAAGCTCTTTCCATGGCTTGAACGGCAATTAACTGCCTCGATTGCGTTGTGTAATTCGAAAGTGATTCCAATTGATGGGGTTTTGTCAGCCCGGTCTAACGCTTTTGACAACTTGTCAAAGCCGTGTGGAGGTGTGAGAACACATCTCACATCTGTATAATTTCATGCCCACGCTGTTCTCAACGGTATGACCATTTTTCACATCCAAATTGGTCATTTCAAATTTAACATTCGCTGATTAACACGATTACACCTAACGACTAACAGCAATTTGCAAACACACCGTGCATTTTTGAGCTCGCGATATTTGCTGTACCTGATCAATCTCCGCGGATAATAATACACCTGGCTGATAGAGGTGTTCTCACATCGCGGCAAAAGATGTCAATTTTTGTCGCTTTGTTGATAAGCTCCAACCGTAAGAGAAAGTTGAAATCAGCGAAGAATCATATTGCGAATCTAGAACAAAACGGGTCTCTCAGGTGAGATGGAAATTACGCTCTTTCGTCGCACCTTTTTCCTCCGCGTTACAAAATCGCTGCTGATGATTATGTACAAGTAATGGTGTTATTAATTCTGGTCCTCCTGTGTATTCTGTGTAATGGGATGAATTTGAATATCAGTTGGGAAACAAATAAACTAAATTGAACAGCAGCGGCTAAAAATAATGCATGTGCAAATGAACGGAGACGATCTTGTGGCACGCACCCGCACCCTGATGGTACCGAGCAGCGTCAAACAGGTTTGACAACATGGTGCTCAGACCCACCAAGACACGTGCTACGGTACATTACTTATAATCCCATCAGCATCTCTCGGTCTCCTTTCTGACACTTGCTTGCTTCGTTTGCTCTCCGTTCGTCCAAAGGTCTAGTACCGAGATAGTGCAATTTTTTCATTTCGCTCCGGCTGTTCTGGCAAAAAAATAAATCATTTGTGAAGCAATCTGGGGAATTTGTTTTCCGTTCAATTTAGAGGTTTACAGTTTCAATGTTGTAGTTTCTCGCGTGTACACGATGGCTTCGGTATCGGACATGTAACCTCAGGTATCGTACGAGCACGTGTCCAGCACGCATGCACTTGGTTGATAATGGCTGGAGGAAGACCCGCGGTACTTTATAGACTGAAACATTGGACGATAAAGTCAAGAAATAGTCGCACAAGGTTCCCTTAGCAAGCACTCAGGACCAGATAACGCCAAACTGACAATGTACTCTTTGGATTGATTCTGATGCAGGTTACTTATATTAGGCGAAAACTTGCTTTTTCAATGTTGCAAGTGACGCAAAATTGATAAGACAAATTTCGTTTAACAAAGTCGTAAAAAGCAGGTAAATTAATGCCGAAGGTGAGCTCAAAATAAAAGACTAGCGAGTCTAAGTACAGCAGTGTTGAAAATAATATTATTAGTTTTATTCACTGTTTAAAAACTATATTACACCGCACGAACAAATTTAATATGACATATATACATAAAATCATACCTTACATTAATATTCACCTATAAAAAGTTTATGTACAGTAAGAGAAGGTATTTGAAAAAATATGTAATGAAAAATTGTATAGAAGGAAATACAATACCATCAACGTAGTTAAATAAACGGATTTTCTATCTGAGTATACGGAAAACAAAAAATGACCACATGGTGAAATACTTATTTGCATATAGTCAACAACTTATATCGTAACTGCTGGCGTAGAAAAATGCACGTGTTATACATATATATTCAATACATTGGCATGTGCTAAGTGTATGTGACACAAATATTCATTTTCTCATAGGTTATTTTATTATAACATAAAAAGAGTTTCTTACATAAAGAAAATGCAAAGTCTCTGCCGAGTAGTACATGCATTATGAGAAGGAGCCCTGTTGTGTTATATGGAGCCGTCGCATGGAATTTGCCGCGGAACGTCATGGGAACGTATTTAGTGTAACATTGGGCTAAGGCGCCTAAATAAACGTCGCGGGTTTTCAATATAAAATAGAATTACGTTTTTGCCAGGTTACTTCCGGACTCGAGTAGGTCGAGTCACCGTTACGGCTATCTCTTTACGAAGAGGCGCCGCACGAAACCAGAGTAATAAAATGCACGAGACATCTTGGAAGAGAGCCGCGTCCAATCTTCTCAGCGTTCCTTCTTTGGCATCGTGCCCAACCACATGGAAATGGACGAGTTCGTTATTCATCGACATATAATAAGTATCTATTGCAATATGGTCGCACGAGTCGAATCCGCGAAACTATTACGAGCGTGTCTCACCGCGGAACACACGGTGCCGACAGCGCACGCTCGTGACTGACTTTGGGCCCTGGCGAATGTTTGACATTAAACACGCGCGCAAACCTTATCTCATCTGATTTTCGTGAGCGTAATTAAAGCCAGATTACCACACAGATAGCCCCGCGACAACAATTTTACCTCCAACGATCAGCAAGATTCAGATCATTATTTTGCGAGCAACACTCAAGTTCATAAGTTCAGCAGATTAGTGATGTCTGTATTTAGACAGTTGTCTCAAAAAGGTAACTCTAAGACTGCCATATTGATTGTGATTTTGTATGTAGTGATAATTATTAAGTATAAGTAAATGAGTGAGGAGAAATTATGTTTGCTGAGGCTCATAAATGATTAGCAACAAATTTAATCTAACGGGTAGTTTGACAGTTGGTTTATTAAATAGAACGATTAGCATTTTGAGAACCGAACCTCGAGAGCCTGCGGTGGTAGACAGGATGATGGAATCGCGACATATAG
Source organism: Psix sp. ZL-2020 (assembly GCA_022817045.1). NCBI lineage: Eukaryota > Metazoa > Arthropoda > Insecta > Hymenoptera > Scelionidae > Psix > Psix sp. ZL-2020. Next base: position 8,381 of record JABFQD010002455.1, read on the forward strand.
TATACGATGTTAATTTGATTAGAAAAACTTGATCTTGTTTTCGTCTGATATTATCCATGTTAGAAGACTTGTTCTGCGCAAGCAAGACTGTCGTTAGTATTTTTACTCTCTAGTTGTGTGGGGATACGAAATTTAATCAAAGAAGACGACGAATCTCATCAGAATTTCAGAGGAAAAGGAATTTCGGTCGAAGTAAAAGCTTCAAATTTAAAACAACGTTTCTTTGGAAGAAGTGCGTCTGGAATACGTCCGCAATGGATCACGGTCAAAGTTCGATGTTCACTTAGCAATAATTCAGCCGCAACGGGTTACTTTTGCTCTGCTGAGACTGAGGATCCTTCAAGCGTCGCAGCGTATTAACTTGACCAGCCTTCATGAAGTTGCTTCGCGCACGTATTTTTTGCAAGTAGGCGCGTACAAGAATACGTATGTAACATACCAATACCGATAATTTAGTCATGGAAAAAAACCAGAGAATTGGTTCTGCCTCGATGCGATAAATCGTCCATATGTTCCTTGCTCGTGCGCGAACTCGCGCCTCTCACTTCGTCAGTTAACTTGTTGCGATCTCGTTAACGCACGTCTCTTCTGACGTTGTAAAAAGATTATGGTTAACACAAGTTTTAAATTTCCCGCCGATACGTTTCAACGCTACATTATAGTTACAACCACCGGCGTAGTGGTGGCACTGTATACAGTGTAGGCATTTTCAATAAATGTTATGATTCATCAAGATAAAAGAAAAAAATATTTTCTGGCGATTATTGGATGAAATAATTTAAAAAAAGAGATAGAAATTGAATCAGGCAGTTATGATTGAAAAGTTATGATAATCTGTTTTGACATTGTTAAAATTTATTCTTATGAACTCAGAAAATAGATATACTTTATATTTAATATCATATATACATATATGTATACATGATATAAGATATCAGCTGATATCTTTAAGACGTTAATTATACGAAAACTTAACATACATTTTCACATATATTTTCAAAATGTTCCTTTAAGATATATAAAGGTACTCATAAAATAAACATTTACTCTCTCAGAAGAGCGAGTAAATAATTTTATTTGCTCCCGTGAGAATAAATATACTATCTAGAGACTGAAACATGTATTTTACTCCCTCTTTCTCAGGATTAAATTTGTGTTTTTATTTGCGCTTATAACGAAAAGTATCATATAGCTCATAAAAGCAAATAGTTTTCTGCTCTTTAGTAAAGTCAAGAATGACATTTCACCCCAAAGAGTAAAACCTTACTTTCCTCCCTTGATGCACAATATACTATTATTATATTACTTTGTCAATTCCATACCTAATATTACCTTATGTATTCTTTAACTATATGAAAATATAAATAATAATAATAAAAAGCATTAATTACTATTAAATATTTTAATATTTGTCATTTCCACAGTATTTTTAAATATTATATTATAGTCATAAATTAACAATTATACATATTTGTTGTAATGCTTTAATATAAATAACTCAATTTATTGATATTAAGTAGCAATTTATAAACAGAAGACGTTGTATCTAATTATTATTATCGCGTATGTTCGCATGTGTGAGTGTCGTTAAATTTACACTGTGTTCAAACGAAAATACCACAGCAAACCGCAAAGATATGCCCGATCGGCGTTCGTGGTTTTTTCAGTAAATATTAAGACACACATAATCTATTGTAAAGTGCCAGCCTACGTGTGTAAAGCTCTAACGAAACACAAGATACTGCGCCAACACGAAGATAAAAAAGAGAATAGAAACGAGAATGAGAGGAGCTACCGATTGAGTTACGTCCTTGTGCGAGTGTTTGCTAATTATCCTGAACGGGTCGTCAGCTCTAATTGGATACCAAGTTTGTAGGTGGGGTTTCGGTTTTGAAATGGCTACCAGAACAATGTTTTTTGGTATACAAACGTTATCCTATAAAACACCATAAAACGCATTCTTTTTGAAGAAGTGAAAAATAAGCACGAAAAATCATTTACATCAATTACATATTGCCTGTTAGAAAGTGACTGAAAAAATGACCAAAAATGCAGTCATATTTCAACATCTAATTTAAATAAGCAATTTTGAAAATACATGTTTTATTGAATGAAAACTTCCAAGGACAGTCGAATGTTCAATTTAAATATATGTATTTCTAGCATGAAGAAGTATAATACAAAATGAATTGGCATGTAGTGATTTGCACAATGATTCAATGTTCAGTAAGAGGTACTTATTTGTGAACACTTTGCATTATTGTTTGATTTATGGATCGTACAAATGATGGAAATGATACAACGCCGAATTCATAACTACGCTGATAAAACGTCCATATTTCAATAGGTAAGAAAGCTATGTGCAAACCGTCACCGGCAATACAGTTTTCTAAATATGCAGTTTGTTGATGCAATATTTATACTTATTATAACGAACTGCGTTTTCAGTTTCCATTTCAATATACGCGATGAATTATCTTTAGCAAAATTATCAAACGCTCGACTAATAAATCTGGATCATTCGCAACTTTATTGTTTTGACCTTTTGCTTTTCGTTTGCGATCAATTACTACAATCACCACACGCGAAACTTGGGACAGTGATTTTTATAACCATATAATTAGATGGTTATTACGAAAATGCACAGCAACAATAAAATGCTGCAAGCTGAAACCAACTGCGTAGACAACATGAGTTGCAGTTGTGTCGAAAATTCGCGTCGTAAACTAAAGTTCTTGGCTTAGGTATTTTAAACGAAGGTACCAATTTTTTGAATCAGAGATTTGAGGGATTGTTTTTTTGTAAATACCATTCAAGTATGACGTACGCGTAGTAATTCAAAACACTTTAAAAACACTTAGATTGTGCGATGCGTTTCTCGTACACTACAAAAAGTTTCAAGTATCCTCCATCAGCTAAGACTTTGTATCACTACGAGACGAGTATCGAGTCAATAATATCCACCTAAAACGCCTACACATTTGGCTCACCTACCTCGCTTCGCTGTTCGCATGGACCAGCCGTAATTCTCGTGCGGTTATAAACCAATCATGAAAGGAGAACGCACCACTAACAGTATCCATTTCAAGAGCGATGGAGACATCGAGGTGCATCGCTCACTCTTCATCGTATGTTAATTTCTTATAATGGCTTGCTCCAAACCGTGAATGAAGGCACGACTATTTCCGATTATTTCTTGATATTATTTGCAATTCAAAGATGAATTGTTAGCAGCTACATTAAACAAAACTTTTTAAATACTTTTGATTTATTTATTTTGTAATGTTTTATTATACTTTGAGTGGATGAATTTGTTTGAAATGTAAAGTGTATAATAATAATATCAGAATTAAACATAAAAAATATCTGAAAAAAATTCAGATAAATGCGAGAATAATTACATGCAAGTTATATAAAAAAATATATGGTAACATTAGAAAATAACATTTCTTTAACTTTACTAATTAAATAAAATTTAATTCACATTTTTTATACCCTATTTGCTTTATATTACCTGTATTTGTATATCAATTGAATCTGCATCATATATGATCATATAAATAATACCCTCCTTTTATATATAATATAATAATTCATAAATTACATATGACAAAGTTCTGTAATTGGATTTGCAACATTTAAAATTACACATAAATATAATGAACAAAAATAACTTTTTTTGAATGTAACTATAAAAAAGTAGCGTCATTATTTTTTATTGTAATTCAATAACTTATTATTACTATATTTTATAGCATTACAAAATTAGTAATCCATAAATTACACTAAATTAGAATAAAAATATACCCTTATACTTTTAAATAACTTCTAAATCCAGTTAAAAGAAAGTAGTTCTCTTCAGTACATCTCAAATATATCTTTATAATATATTTGATATATTTTTTTCAATTACTTCTAGTCACAATTATATGGGTTGAAATACATCAGTTTAACATATGTTTGGTTGAACAAAATGAGTCCCATATGATTTCATAATTTTGACTCTTTTTATTTGTCCGTGTCAAAAAGCTTGAATGCTCGACCAAATGTAATATTGCGGTCATCCGGTCCACCTAAAAAACAAACGATTTCATTAGGGTCTATGGCACCCTGCGGGTGGCCTTCTATATGCAGAGGAAAAAGAAGTAACTTTGTCACTAGCTGCTGGAATTTTGATGGACACCGAATGACGATGTAAATATGTGGCCTCGACCAATGTGTAGATGGGAGAACCGATACTTACGAAGACCTATGATGGTTCGATGAAAAAAGATGCGGGCCTGCAGGTGGAAAAAGATCGTTACTCCGCTTTGTCAGCACAGAAGACTATCAACAAAATCTCAATCCAACTATATTTATACATTTTTATATCGTCACAATAATAAAACACGTATTGTCATATATTTTTATAACCAAACAATACGAGTTCAAACTGACAAATACAGTTCCTTTATATTTAAATACTACTCTGCATTTATAGGTTGAGGACCGTTTAATTCAGTTGCCTGAAAATGACAAATGAAACTCGAATAATGAAGCACGAAACAGATTTCAAAAAAGAACCAAATTTCGAGTTATATATTCCAAACTAAACATCCTTGAAAATAGAGAATCAGTCAATTTATAAACGTTATTTCAAAAGTGTAGCATTTTTCGAAAATACATGTAACACTATTTCGTTAAAAGCTAAATGCAAGAAATGAACTTGTTTTGTTGGTCGGCACGATCCTTAAAATAGAAACGACAATAATTCAATTATAAAAAAGGATAGCAGTCATATATACTTGATTACACCGTAATTGAGGCTGACTTTTTATTTTATATTTTGCAGGAATAAATAAAAGATGAATATCTACCTTATCTGAGAGGATGAATGTTCAGATGCCCATCAAAGTCAATTGAGGTTATTTCTTTAAATGGAAGGAACAGGAAAAATTAGAGTACAAAAGGTATCACGAAACGAACCAGGAACTTATCTTTCTGTATGACCTGTTTAATTTTTCAAGAGCGCCTAAAAAGACCACTTCTGCGTGCAGTCGTGTGTTTTTGTTTTTGGCAATATACGCTGGCTTGCATTACAAGATTTAGTCTCGGGCATCACGGCATTGTCATTCGAAGCAGCGTTAAATATAATTTATGTAATTCTCTGGGCTAATACCGCTGCATCGTAAAGCGCTCGCATAACCAATTTGACACTAAAGACCTCGACACAAAGGGGGCCTATAAGACTCCGCAGAGAGCAATACCATAACATTACGAGTTACGACGAGAATTGTACTGGACCAGAGGCCCCTCGTCCCGTTCTGAGCTGGTACCTCCCGCGGTCCTTTTCCCGTTCTCTGGTGAATCAGGTGGAGGTAGCATTATCAATGCTGCCTGATATTAACATGGTAAATGGAAGCCCAGCAGGCATCTTATTAAATTTGGTTCCACCAGCAGTATCGCGATACACGAACCCGGCGTTTCAATTTGCCAGCATGAAAATTGAAGCCCAACTAAAACGGCTATAACGATTTGGCTACCGACGACCCTCCCCCTTCCATTTCCGCTTTCATATAAACCATAATTTCAACGAATGTTTCACCTGCAAAGTCTAGAGTTTCAAATTAATGGCTTACTTTTTAAATTGAAACATCCAGTTTTTAAATCAATATCGAATTGGATTTCATTTTATGAGTATATTAATATATTTTAAGAATGTTAATTTAAACGAAAAACGAAAAGCTAAGTTAAAAAAAAATTAAATTAAATATACCCGTTTTTACTTTTTTTTTATTAAGTTCTTGTTGGTTTTTTAAATTTATCTACAAATACATTTTTGGATTCCAATCAGTATACTTATAGATGTGTTTTGTTTTTTAGAAAAAGAATCTAGTTGGAACTTCTTTTTCTATGACATTAATATGTATCTTGAAATGACAACTAATAACAATCTGGAAATCATGTGCTAAATTAAATTTTTCTTGTTAAGTGCAATTTTATTACCTTATCGAATTTGTTGTATTCGTATTATACCATCATTTAATTTTTAGTGGCTCAATTATTCGATAAATGTGAATCAAAAATGATCATGTTTAACACTTTTTTATGAGTATTTAAACTAAAAAAAATAAAGCGTGTAATAAAATAACATTTGATGTTGCTTTTTGAAATAAATTTTCCTTTAAATCAAAAACATAATCACAATAAAACTTCACAGATAACTTCAGTTTATTATCCTTTGAAAATATCAAAACAATTAACCTAACTCTGACGCAGTCTGTAAAAATTCAAGTCCATCAATATGGAGAAAATTGCACTTGTAAAAATTCATAAGAAACGAATTCATGTACCAAGTGATTTGAATTTGACAAAATGTTGGCACTTAGTAGCTAATTATGTCGTGCAGGAACTTGCAGATCCTAGTTATATGCCAATCCAGAATCTTATCAATACAAATTATTATAAAATAGGAAACATATTTGTTAATATGGACGAAGTGAGTTTATTATTTAATAACATTATATTTGCCTTAATATAATAAAATGATTAAATAATATAATTTCAGGCAAGATGTAATTGCAATCCAAAAAAACATTTAAAATTTCTTGGCCCGGTTGAAAATTTTGCCGTTAAACCAAAAGCTTTGTTTGGAAATCGGGAATCAATCACATTTCCGATGAAAGAAAAAAAGAACAACGAACATCAGAATTTTAAAGTAAACAAACGAACGAATTTAATCTCTAAAATAGAATCGCAGAACGTAAAATTATAAAATTTCGTCTTTTC
>JABFQD010002456.1:0-15146 GCA_022817045.1 Psix sp. ZL-2020
ATGACACCTTACTGAAACAGTGAATTTGAAACTTTCTTAATTCCATTATTATGTGTAACATACTAAAACATTGTGGTTATAATTTTTCACTACGTTTTGAATATATTCTGATACTATACTAAGATGATTCATATTATTCAAACAGTTATGCTAGTTTCTTTTTAATAAATGCGTTTAAACGCGAATATATAAAAAAATGAGCTTGAAGCCAATTTTCAACTCTCGAGAGGTACCATTTAACTCGATTAAAAATGTAAAATATTGCTCTTCCACCTTTTCAAGAAGTGAACTAAAAATTTTTTTATTACCGACACTCTAATATGCATTCTTCATGTCATTATCTTAATTTTAATCGCATGATACTCTGCAACAAATTTTTTCAAACTGTAATGATTGCACATTTTTGAACTTCAATTCCTTATAGATAAATCGTTCGTGTCAAACATTTAAATGTCGTTGTATGAATAATTACGCGTGAGATGAGTTTTACAGAAAATAAATTAAAGTTACGAGTATAAACAATATAGAAAATAATTTTTTAAGTGCCTAACTTGCTTCATACAAAATATAATACACATTGACATTATACAATTCAAATACAGTGGCAATTTTTAAAATACATGATGTTATTGAAAAAGTAAGTGATTTTTTTCAGATTTTTATTGTAACTTTTACAATATAAATTTATAAATTAAATCGGATTTTCCAGAAAAGAATTTATGTTTTCATATAAAATATCCTGACATGAATCTTATAATTCAGTTTTTTTTATTATTTGTTGATTTCCATTTCTATTATAAATGAAATTATAATAAATAATTTAATCAGATAATGCAGTTCTTAGTTTGGCATTTTTAAAACAGTTTTCATATATGCTATTTTTTTAATTAGAATTAGAAACATAAAAATTTGAAAAATTTGTTAAGCTTTATAATCGTTTTGTTACTAAAAAATGTTCTCTCTTCAAATGATCTTCATCGTCTTTCTTCGTGACGTTCTTTTGAACCATATGTTGGTGATTTCATTTAAAGTGTCAAATCTGTTAACTTTTTTGGCATTAAATTTCTCATTACAAATTGCTAGATTTCTTTTCAAACGGTATTACTCATCTATTTACTAATTCGCACTGTAGCCTTAGTTTTTTGTAAAAATAGTCCATCATAAAATGTGAACTAGCCTTTTGATAATTTCCTCTTGATTTTAGGTTTTGCTATTATGTGCTACAGGAAGAATGGTGTTCATGGTTTTTCAGAGGATGAGAACTGGTATTCGAGTTCTGTTCTGATAATGCTTTTCTGACATCTTTTTTACTCATATTAGATAGCATTTTTATCATACATATATAATTTTTCGTAGATATGACTTAGGTTAATCTTAGGGTTTTTTAAATCATGATTTCTCTATCCGTATTAACGCTTTTTAAACAAGAACTGATAGAGCTCATATAAAAGTGTACACAGCAGTTTCTGAAACGAAGACACTTTGTTTTACAGGTGTAGGAAAAACAGCACTCGAGAAAAGATGAGCTGTCTATGTGAAGCGTGTCACTGTCAACAGTTGACTGACGAGAACCGGTGATTTCAACATGATATAATCGTTGACGATTATAGTCGATAACCATGGCTACTTCAAGATACCACAGGCGAGATGTCCGAGTGGAGAGGGTAATGGCATCTGGCGGCCCCTTTCCTTGAAGCGATATCAGAGGTATGTTCTCTAACGCAAATACATTTTCGCAAAAATATTGCACTCCAGCATTCAGCTGAGCGCAAATAAAAATCTTACATTCAGTACAAAAAGTCATTTAGTGCTAATTGTTAAAAGCAATTCCAAATTATTTTATCAAATAATATATTCTCATATATGAAATGTGTGTTTGATCATGAAATTAATCCACTTTCATCATTTTAAAGGACTCAAGTTGAAATGTATTTCGGAAGCTGGAATAGGAAGAATGCAGGCGCAGTAGTACCAGGATTGCACAGCGTAAACTCAATAACAGAAACCAATGGAATTCTCGAGAAAGCGAGTGTGATCGCGAACAGTGTCGATCGCGCGCGCGGAGTTGACGTTAGCGCAGCGAGATGGCGCCAGGTGGCGCTCGCCAGATGCCAACTGATGACACCTGTAGCTGAGTCGTTGGTGAATGTCTGCGATCAGTCCCGCCGCGACTGTCCACGCGCCTAAGTCACATTGTTCTTGGTGTATGCGTTTGTGCCCACGTGACAAATCGGCGCTCTGGTGCTACAACACACATGCTTCCACACGTGCATACCATACACAAACACACGAGCGCGCACACTCACGCCCGTATGTGACGACGAACCGCTAGCCAAGACAGGTAGGCTCTCGCTACTTGCCATCGCGGCTCGATCCGATTTATTTTCGTTGCCACCAAATGACGTTATGTCTCACACGCGCCACACACTGTCAGCCGTTTGTTTATCGGCGTGTGCGTGTGTGTGTCCGCGCATATGCTCGCTCTCTGTTCTCCAAGCGAAATCTGCTGGCAAATTGGTAATATTTCACTGAAATATGTTAATACCAGAGGAGCATATGCGAAAAGTTGTCCGCCGCGAATGCTCCTCGTCCACGGTCAATCATAACGTAATTGAGAACACATTCTACGTGCGCAGTGCCGAAGAAAGACCTTGCAAAGAGAAGCGACTAAGAAAGATCGCGCGCGCGCGAGCGAGCGAGACAGCGATGTTGCGAGCGCGCGGCCTGTTTATGCGATTGTGCGCAACGGCGACGCATATGTTGCGTTGCATCGCAATGCCGCGAGATTGTTACGTGCCGCGCACTTGCGTGCCTTGATAATTGTCCGCGGGCCAACTTGACAGCGCAAACCTGTATCCAAAATTTGACTATTTATCGCTTTTCTTTAGAGAAAGATCGCCTCGCAAATTCTCGGCCATCTTTACCACAGGCGAGGTAGAGCGGCGATAATCGCTGAACAGATTCCGTGTGACAGATCACTTGCTCCGAACTGTCAACAGTTTTTGACGCCTGCCACGAATCGCCTGTAATTGAGCTTTTGCAAATGTAATCAACCGCAATTGCTTGCATAATGGTTTTGGATGAAACGCTTTTGACAGATTCGTACTATGTTTTGGGTTGCTGTAAATAACACGATTCAAGCGCAATTGATGGTTGTATGTTTGTGTAATGGTGTATTTGAGACGTGTATACGCAATAAAATAGAAACATTCAGAAGAGACAGTTTCGACGTTGCATTTATTAATTCTCCTTATAGCAGTTGTTCTCGTTGCCATGAAACAGTGTAATTATAAACAATCTTATAACAGTCCTCGTTATCAGTGAGTTAAAAGGCATTAAAATTTTTCGATCGATAAAAAAGTCGTTCGAAAGATACTGATTAACATGTAAATGATTGGAAAAATAATGAGATAATGTTTTGTGCTTACAGAATAATGGTATATAAGTATTTACTGTTCACAACAATGATTTATGGAATCAAAAAGTGGTAATGAGCTGAAGTAATTACAGCTGGTTTTTCGCGTTGCAAAGCTGAAATTAAAATTACACCATTTTTATTCATTCATGAAAATGAGTTGAAGTCTTTGTAGAAAAGTTAAATAGCTTAACGAGAATAAACATTATTTGAGTTATACAGTAAAGTGTTATTTAATTCATGGTATTAATATCAAATGATATTCGGAATTTTGCATTTGCATAACAATAACTTGATGGCAAATAAGTGATTATAATTCCTCGTTGTTATTTATTGATCGTGCAATGATTTTCAAGTTGATAAAATTGTGTTATAATTTGGCTTTTACTTTGATTATATTAAAATTATTAATTTACATTTAACCTGTATTAATATTATATTTTAAGAAATACTCGTGTTAAAAATATTATTGTAATAATTACAAAGTCTATGTATCTAATATTTTATAAAATTTTTTAACTAATTATTTATCAGTAATCTTAGAACTGCTGATTTATTTTTCATTAATACAAAAATAATGGAAGAGGGAGAGGATTATTTTTATTTCCTAATTATTAGTTATCATGAAAAGTTAAAATTGTATACATTATCTCATTATTTTTAGCTTAGACGACTAAATTTTATCTTTGTTAATGTTTTATTTAATATTTGTGTTGAGAAAACGATAAATTCGATGGCTTTAAATTAACTTAACTGAAAATTTAAAACTATTTTCTTGTATGTATGTATGTATGTATGTATGTATATAATTACATATATTAATGCAAATATCAAAACATACGTAAAAACATTACCATTTGCTACTAAGCGATGTTTATAATTAAAATTGCTTGACAAGATTCTTAACTTTTTGTATTATGTTTTGGGTATTTTATGCACTTTCTTACTAATACGTCCTTCATTCATGTTATTACAACTTATGAAAAATCAACAACAAAAAACTGTTAGCAAATTACGATGCAAACAATTTTTTTAGTCTTGTCGAAAAGTTAATGAAACATAAGCACAATAAGACGTTCAAAATAAAATTTATAAGACAAGTTGTATAAATTTATTAAACTTGAAATTATCATTCACATCATTTCAACTGTAAAAATAAAAGCAAAAATTATTAAGTTGATATCTGCACAGTGTGAAAACTTTTATTTGTTTTTGTGGACATAAACTGGAGTACATGAATGTCACCGTTGTGATGTTTATATACCTTTTACATGTAACCACATACTGCGAAAAAATATTAATTCCTATAATTATTGGCATTTTGGAAAAATATGAACATAAAAAAGGTTTGAAATTGATTTTCTAATCACACTTAACAACAACATGTGCTTAACGTCAATCAGCACATTCGTGGCCAGAACGTTTCACAATCCAGAACTTGGCACATAAAAAGTACATATAGGTCGTTCGTTTGGAGAGTTTCTTATAAACAAGCAGATAATATCCCTCTTAACACCCCACTTAAAGCTCAACTCAGCGGTATAATAATTTCATCCAAGTCGTGCAATCTTCACAGCTACCAAGCCGAAGTCTTGTTGGCGAAACCTCGTAAATAGGCCTTAATCTATGACAATCTTAATGCTTAAATCTTAGCCTCTCTTGGCCAAATGCAAACGTGACTGAATGAGAAGGAAGCGACGTGACATGTATAATCGTTTAGTCGTCGCTCTCTTTCGACTCTTCGTGGATTCCAGAGCGTTTCCTGCCGAACTGGAGGAGTGGGGGCTCGAGAGTGGAGCGACTTACGGTATGCCGATTTCGTGGCATTTTTATCATTGCCGATCATTTTCGTTTTCAGCGAAAACCAAATATCCAAACATGTTCCTCTCTCTGTCTCTGTCTCTGCTTCCTCCACGGCCTCCCCTTGCCGCAACAGAAGAGTATGTCGCCGCACACATTTACAGCTTATCGCATAATCGCAATAACCGTCGCGTACGCGTACGTCCTTGGAACACGTAACGCTTTTACTCTCGGTCTTTTCACCGCACCACGGAGGCTCTTCTTTGTGTATAACAAACCGGCATTTTTTGCGTATTGTTTACAACCTTTCCGCCAGGCGATCGTCGTCCCGAACAACTGCGGCCGCTCGGTCGCGCTGGAAAGTTGATCTCGCGAATCGGACGTTTTTGTCTGAAAGTCACCGCGATTATGCTTCGCTCCTTAACATTTATGCGCGATTATTCGCTCCGTCGTGGATTCGCTCAAGTGAATGGGATTTCGATTTGATTTGTAGATAAGGATGCTTCGACTTGTCTTCGCGCTTTTTCATCGGCGAAAGTAGAAAGTCGTGCGGCGGTTTTGGAACTAATTCTAACAATAAATTGGTAACATTTATTCTTCAGCTGGCAAAGAAACGCACTCTTATTCGATTAAGTCTCCTTTTTTTCAACTCCTGGGCGTTGCGTCACCCAACTTTTGTGCTTTATATACTTTTGTATCAGTTTGATGTCTGAATTGTTTTGAACAGTTTCGCTCGAAAGTAGAGTCTGAGTCGACTTTAGACCTAGAAAGCACTCGGACCTGAACCACAATGGATAATAAGTTGCACGAATTATCGATTATTGTTTCTGGACGGTGCTTAATAGTATAGCTCTTACTTCAAAAGGAAAATAGTGTTTGCTGATAGAAAAGACACGTGATTACGTCACACGTTTTATCATTTTATTGTTAATACAAATCTTGTCGAAATTGCAAATATGTAGAAAATATGTCAGAATGGTAAATGCGCCGTAGATCGGATCGATAGAATAATTAGAGGCTAAATGATCATTTTATATCATTAGTTTTGTAGCTGTTAAAGATGGCAAAAATAAATGACACTTTTTACAAAATTATGGACATTAAATTGATTATTTGACAAACCAGTTTTCCTTAATTTGTAGAGCATGCGAAAAATCCAGCATTTCATGCGTAGTTCACGTAATATTGTACGTTCTGTCATGTAATCCAATTTACTTATTTTGTCGCTTTTTCTATTCGGTTTCATGCATTTTCTTGAATTAAAGCTTGTAGTCAATACAATTAATTATTATTGTAAAAGTCGTAATCTTGCTCGAGTCTTTTGGTTGAATTATTGCCAAATGCTGGAAAAAGAGTAAAATGATTATAATAGTTTTCTCTGCGTGGCGTAAAATGGCTGCGAGCTGGCAACCAATCAAAGAGGTAGGGCCGCCACTTAATGGTTTGAAAATGTCAGCGACTTGCCGGGCCGGTTACTTGCCCTTGCATTACGCACCTTTTTAATATGCTGACACTTGCGACTCTGTCAAGAAAATTTCAATTTTTTTATTTTTTCCCAACGACTTATTTCTTATCTTCATACATTTTCTTATTACTTTTTGTTCTTTTTTTTTGTTATCAGGTATCTGTGAACATGTGAAACATTATACTTTGGATAAATTAAGTAATCTTAACATAATGGCTATAATATATTTATTTTACGCAAAGGAAAAAGTCAGAATTACAATTTAGATTTGTAAATCATTTATTCTATTTGAAATCAAGTCATTAAAATTAAATACTTTTCAATATTAAATTCGCAATGAGTTAATGCGATATTAATTTTTTCACCAATAAAACAAACAAAGGCTATTATTATAATACGATTTTCATTATCAGAATCTTTAATGTATGGAAACTTAAAATCAACATTTCTGACATACTTAAAAAGCATTTTTGTTACTTTGAATGCTTGATCATCGTAATACTATTTCACGTGTGAAAGTAATGTAATACGTAAAAATATCGTTTTATGATACTTTGAACCATTAGGCGTAAATGAAATAATAGGTCGTATTTCTTTGCGCGATTTTAATTATAAAGAATTATGTAACGACACGTATCGTCGAGAGTTTATTATCAGAAACTGAAAAATTGAAATAAAAATAAGTTAAACTAAAAGCAATTTGATTATTTTAAGCAAACGTCATTTTATATCTCATTTTTATTACGTAATTAATGCATGCTTACTAGTGCTGTCTTCACCAAACATTATTTTCTAACAGCATAAGGTTCCTTTGAAATAAAAGATCAGATAGATTCAAGATAGTGGCTGAAAGTGTTCGCTGCTACACTTTAAAGAGCCGAATTCATTGTGATGTAGTAGGAGTGACGTCCTAGGAGGTCTACTTTTCATTCATTCGGTTGGGGTATTGCTACTTCGTTGTCCGGTTAAAAATATTTTTCGAGTTCATTTTTGACCTCAAAACATAATTTGAGATTGTGTAGTTTCGTTTTGAGTTACGTTCCTTGGGTCGTTAAAAATATTGGTTTTTACGAGCTGAGATTGTCTCAAATGATAATATTATTTTACACGTAATAACTTTTTTCGGCCGATAAGTGGGTCAATTATCATACAACGCAATTCATGTCAACTAATTAGAAAATTTTCAATGTTCAATTGCGAAATTATCGTTTGTTAGTTTGATGATGGTTATTTTATTTCTATTCAGTTGCTATATCAATATATAGTGAATTGCCTTTTAATTTCAAATTTTGTCGAATAATAATTTAAACTGATTCAATAAGAAAGAACAAATATTTTTAAAAATAACCAAACAATGTGACATAGTAAATGAGAAATTAACGGTAAATTTTAACGCACTGAACGGTAATTTTTACCGTGTTTTGATATTATTGTTTGTTTTTCTGTCTCAGTAATTTTTGTTTGGTGTTTTTTCTCTGTATATTTTTCAGCTGAAAGATTACACTGTGTATGCATTTAATCTAAACAAATATTTTTTCTATAAAATATAGTTTTGAAGTTTTTCTAAGTTAATATAACGTTATTTTTGCAAAACCATTGACATATTCAAATGGTAAAAACTTTCGCTTGTATCATTTGTTCGCAGGTATTAAATTAAAATAATTTAAAATGCGCTGATTTAAAATGACTGACTATGACATTTATGACTACAATAAATTTGTATTTTGAATAGTTATAAAAATTTTCTGAAGAATATTTTTATAAAAAAATATATTTGTCTATCACTACCTGTTACAAATATTTTTTGAAACCTAAATATTTTATTATGCACTGAACACATTCAAAATATAGTGAGTAATAATTATGTACACATTATAATATTCATATTTGAAAAAAAAAAGAAGTATTATAAGCAAACTTGTTCTAATTCTAAAATCTATAAAAATAAACCTTATATTTGTATAAAATATCTCCTCTAAGAAAAATGTCAAAATTATGAAATTAGAAAACTGTAACTATGAAACTAAAAATTCAAATATTATAACAAATTGACTCATAAAATTCCATCGTTTAAAAGAACATAAAGTAAACGAAAAAAAGAGACCGAGTGAAAATGTTTTTTTAACATTATAAAATGTTATAAAAAACGAAAAACGTTGAGGCTGAACTACGTTCTCTTGGAAAAACGAGTTGCAAATGAGCTTGAGAGAGTCCTTTTGATTGGCGTAAAGTAACAAAATTTCGTCCAATTTTCGCTCGTGATCTGGTCATTTAGGATGCATTCCCCATTTTGGCTGAGAATAAATGATCCCAGGAACGAGACAGCGCGAAGAACTGAGTGACGATTTAAACAGGTTTTTCGAAAGGGAAAGAGTTGGCTTTGACTTTACTTTCTTGATAGCTGTAAGAGTTGATGCGCGTGGTCGCGTGGGGTCAGTCTCCAATCGGAGTATTAACCGAAAACAGTGGCGCATTCACGCTGAAGAAATAGTTGGTCCGTGCGGTAAACTACTCTCGAGAGTCTCGCCTCTCGGTTGTGCGAGTAGTCGCGAGAGAAAGGCCGTGTTAACCAAGAGACCGGGCGAAATCCAGGAGAACGTTGAGCGAATTAGCGCGAGTGTCATTTTGTTAAAAATTAATATAAATTGATGTTTTGTCGTTTTAATGGCAGAAGGAACGAGTCGGAGGGTGCGAAAATCCAGCAACCAAAGTCTCCGGGAGGATCCAGGTTGTGGTTTTTGGGATCTGAATCAAAAAGGTGCGGACCCAGAGGAGCCAGCGATTTGTGATGGATGGCAAGTGGCTGTGTTCTTCAACAGCGACAGTTTGTAAATAAGCGTGACCAAAAGTGCGCGATTAACAACGTTCGGGTGAATAATTGTTCTGGTAGCAACACGCGCAACTGTAAATAGGGTGAATGGAAAGCTAAGAGATCGTGCGACAGTGATGCAGTGTCGTAACAACAGTGTTGAGTGCCCCGTGCTCCCACGTGTATGGATTACCTGAACATGCCTTCTTCCGTGGGGTATTATGACGATAGGAATCCGCTGCTCAAAGGATCCTTATCGAGGTAAAATCAGTGATCGCCTTGGAATACACTTAGAAACATTGCTTTTATCATTTACAAGCTATAGGATGGTTCATATCGCTTATCAGTCGTTTTGTCATTTTTTGTCAATTCAAATGTGTTTGACAGAATTGCTTATTCTGGAGTCGTTTAAAACTATTAACAAATAATTGCGGACAACAAATTTTAATGAAGTTAAATTTAATAATTTAAAGATATGTATAACAATTTGTTCATACAGTAGCGCGCGCTATGTTTTGAATTGAATATCATGAAAATGAAATTGCAATTGTCTTTATTAAAAGATATCTTATCGTAACTTTGATATAAACAATCAAATGATAAATACTTTCTTTTTAATAAAAGTCGATCATAATATTTGAAAAATAGTTCTCGATCTTGCGATTAATTATCTAAATATATTTTTAAGTAACGATATGATGTTTTCGCGTTTTTGACAAGTAGAATTTTAACGCGAATATGAATATATTAACAAAGTTTATGAAACATCTCATTGTTTACTTTTTTTTATCTCAGTGTTAATGTTTTTTTCTTCGTGCAAATTCTTTTGGTTATGTCAACGTCATAATAAGACAGTAAAAAGTAATCAATAGAACAGTTAGCTTACCCTCTGCCAGCTGTTCACTACTTAAATGAAATCTTAGTTTGCATCATTTAACGACTAGGAAATCATTTTAAATAGATTTTGTTTTATGAAATAGTAAAATTAGGTATTCTTTCATGAAAAGGAGACGAATTGTTTCATTGTATAATAAAAGACTCGTTTTGTTTTAAATTCGAAACTACGCTCTCATTTTGAGTACACTCGTAAATTGTTTTTAATTAGAAAAATACACATGAATTGCAACATTTTGCAATATTTGATGTACAGAAATAATTTTTATTGAGAGAGCGTATAGACAATTCGCAAAATAAAAAAAGGTAAATATGTCTATTTTGGTTTGAAATAAAAAGTTTTGGTTAATTAAGGCATAATTTCTAACAGATACATTTTTATTACTTGCATCACGATATTGCATTTTACAAACAACGTTTTCTCAAATGAAATATTTTTTGTGTGTATAAAAGATATCTGGACATTATCAGCTGTGCAAATATATTACATAAAATCTGTTTATCGATATCGATGTTATCATCAGTTTAACAAAATGTGTAATTTTATGCAAACCAATTCTTCGCCGTTTTTAATTTACCAAAGACTAAATAATGAACTTTTATTATCAATCAAAACAATATTTTATAATAATTTTATTTAAAATAATGTTTTGTTGTATGTCTATTGATGAATAAAATTGGAACTCGATCAATATATTGTGTTGTTTTTATATATCGCCGTAAAATGATTTTCAAATTATTAGAATGTTTTTATAAAGTAAAAGAAAAAAAAACAACAAAAAAGGAAAAATAATATTTGGATCAAACTTGATATAAGATTACTTATCAATCGAGTGTAGAAAAGTTTAATCATTCTTGCAACAAAGTTCTTGGGCTTCTATCGGAATAAGTAGTTATTAATACTTGAACAAAAGCTATCAATTTTTATTGTGTTTATATCACAGCATATTTATATTTTGTCGTTAACAAAACAGAAAAGGTAGAAGATATCATTAAAAATTACTGACTATATAATATAAGTTATGAAAAAGTGCTGTGATTTGAATATAAGCAAAGTATAAACTCTTAAAGCAAGAAAGTCAAATATTATTATTATTGAAATGTTTTCTGTAATTGATTATAGAAAACTTCTTATGAGAAAATATCATTTTTCTATGTAGTATATAAGCTGTTTGTACTTAAATTTTGATAAATTTCACACAAATTATTTTTAAAGAATATGAGAGCACTGATCGCAAGCTATAATATATAAAAAAGAAATAAATGTGTGGTGAAAGTTGAATAATTTTGAGTAATAGCAATACCAATTATTTTTAAAATATATTTAAATTGAATAAATTGTTTGTAATAAGTACAACGTTTCATAGAATCTGTAAACAAATAGAAACAAGTCATATGATAATCGTATATAAGTAATGATTTATTGTTATTATTTTTTATTGAAAATTTACTTTCTTGAACGCTCAATGACACTGGTGTAATAAAATAATAACAATGAACTTTCGATATAAAACATTTATTTTGAAATAAATTTATATAAAAATCAGTCGTTTTCTTTTCACTTTCACTAGAAAAAATCATGAAATTGAAACTCGAAAGTAGAAAAATTTAACATCCTTGTAAAAATTTATATTACGCAATGTTATGTAAACATGTAAAATATTCAGTTTATTATTCCATGGAAGAAAACTTTTTTCATAATCGATTTTTTTTAATTAAAATTTCATTTTTTACTATTCTATAAAAAATGGTTAGTAATATTTCTTTTCTTGGAGAATTAATTCAAAATTTTCTCTGACAATTTTTCAAACTTACTAGATCTTATTTTCAATTAAACATAGAACAAAATTCTTTTGAAGAAACTTTGACATTCAAGATGATTTTTGAAAAACATTACAATTTTTCCAGATATCTTAGGTATTGCTAAATATTTTTAAAACTCGAACTTCTTCAATTTTTCGATAGGTTTACAATATTTGATCTATATAAATGGAAATTTTATCTGTAATGGAATTGAATTTTTTTCAAGTAAATCGAGATCGTCACGGATTTAATTTTTAATTAAAAAATTTATATCAACAGAAGTACTGTTTATTTATAAATTTGAATAAAATTTTTTTTTTCTATACTGAAGATTTAATATATATAGTAGTATCGACTGAGTATTACAAGTAAGTAATTATCATCAACATTTCTCGTGTTAGATAGAACAACTTAGCAATTAGTCACATTTTATGTACGTACGTTGTAATAGCTACGTCATCAATAACCAATCTATCACACTTGGTCATCAATCTGACAAAATAACCTACTCAATGCATCTATACACATATGCTTTCTTTGCATATTAAAACTAAACATACTTTTTATTCAATTAGATGTGACACACATCGAAGAAATGTTGTAGAAGAACATGTAAAATTGATCATAATTTATAGTAATTCATAAGATAAAGTATCTCGTAATAATTATAATATTTTTTACTATACATACTTTATTTTAACATGCTTGTTTATTATATGTTATACCATATATATAAATGTTCAAAAGTATATATTAGATAGCTTAATAAAGGCAATTTGATTATTTAATTTTTATCTTTAATATATTTTACAGTTCATCAATCAAAATCTTATAAATGAATTAATATTAATATCATAAATATCTATTATTTATTATTTAATCAGTTTCTTCATTACTTTAGCAAGATTAATGGAAAACGAAAAAAAATGCATTTGAATAAAAAAATGTTTTACGATCATGTTTTATTGTTTATATGCGAAAAATGTTGAAGTAGTTTGCTAGTTTGAAAACCGTCACTGAAATAAATATGAATTATATAGTTTGAATAAAAACTAATTTCATACATTTTATACTTAATTTTTTTAGCATATACATTATTCAATGAATTTCGGAGAGAATCCAGTTTGCATGTTAAGATTTTTCTATTTCGATGCGTTGGTTAGAGTAGTATCGACAATGTCAACACCCATTGATGCCTTTCTAAAACAAACGTCGTGGCGTGTTGACATAGTCGGCGCTACTTCAACCAACGTGCCGAAATAGAAAAATCGAGACATACATATTAAATTATCTCAAAAAATTATTTAGTGATAAAATTGAAAAAAATCACGTGGAAAGTTTATTAAATTACTTTTCATTAAAATTATAATTTATACATATTTCAGACAAGTAGTTTAAACGACCGAACTACTTTAATTCTTTCAAAAGTAATACATGATTTGATCAAATATTTATATGACTTTCAATACAAGTCAAGAATGTGTAATTCAGTATTACTTAGTTCGAAACAATTTGATAACTAAACAGTATTTTTATTTTATAATAATGTATTGTTTTGGAATAAATTCATGTTTTTTAAGATTAACAAAATGTAGATATTTTGAAATTCGAGTACAAAAGATATATACAAAGGACTGAAAATTAGTTAAATTAGCCAATGTGTTGGTGCAATCACTGTCGGAGAAAATCGCAAATGTATTTTTGGCGAACATTTTAGCATTCTAAACATCACTCACGTATGGATCAATCATATATACTAACGTGAATGTAGGGCAGGGTCGAAGCGCACCAAAATCACATTAACCATCATTATTATCCTACAGCGGTGTCCTATACTCTTCACAAAATACTATTTATCCGGTATTTATCGTCTGGTTTTTCTTTTTTATTAATTTAACACTTCAATTATTTCAATTTTGTAATTAAATAAATATAAAGGTAGTACAAAATAGATAGCGTAAATATTTATATATTTCCAACATTATAATTTACAGTTGCATTCAGAGAACTAAATCTCATATAGATCATTTTGTTATATAGAGATTAAACGTATTTTAACTAGACTTTTTTGTTTAAAATAGACGATTGTTTATTATTTTTTGAATGAATTTATTCGTCTAGGAATCTTAGTTACTGAAGCTGAAGCTATTCTGCCAGTGTATTATTTAGAATGCTGACGTATCTTTTTGTATGATAATTTTCCAATACACTTTACATTAAATTTCAGAATAGGTAAAATCAAAAATACATTTTTATATTTTGCTCGAATTGTTTTCGCGGAAGTGAGTTATTGATTGGACGTCAATTATATACTGAGTTCTGTTTCTGACGAAAATTCTGCGATGAAGCCAAGCGTTAACTCAAGATAATAAATGGCCTATTAAAACTCAGTTACTTTGATTTTTTTGTCAATCGACAAAATTCTTTACGTCTCATACAACACGGTATGTTGCTTTGATATACTTTCACCAGTTCATTTAGAACTGATGTTTTTGTTTCTGCAATTGTACTTAATAAAATAATTAAATCACATCATAAATTTCATATTATAATAGACTCGTAGTATTGATTGATGCAATTTTATGGAAGAATTTATTTTAATGACATTCTCAATAAAGCATAAATCACATGCTCGGTTGCATGAGTAGAAATAACGTTAAGATTACATTTTCATATTCTATATTCTTACAGTAATCATAATCTGAAGAACAATTAGAATATAAACAAAAATCATTTTCTTCGAAAACCAATAAAAACATGAAACTTAGTTAAAAAAAGGTAATGCTTTGAACTAAAATTTGATTTTTTATCTAGGT
Source organism: Psix sp. ZL-2020 (assembly GCA_022817045.1). Classification (NCBI taxonomy): domain Eukaryota; kingdom Metazoa; phylum Arthropoda; class Insecta; order Hymenoptera; family Scelionidae; genus Psix; species Psix sp. ZL-2020. Next base: position 15,003 of record JABFQD010002456.1, read on the forward strand.
TCCATAAATGGAATTGGAAAATATAAAATGAAATTGAACGATTTTATGTAAATATAATTTAACTTAATTTAAATCGACAGCTTAAAAAAATAGTACATTATTTTAAGACAGGAAAACTCTATATATTAAGTTTGCTTGGGTTAT
>JABFQD010002457.1:0-15143 GCA_022817045.1 Psix sp. ZL-2020
CTACTTTCATTTATATCGATGTGTTGAAGCCTGTATACAAATTAAAATGAAACCAGTTTTTCAAGAAGATACTTTTATTAACATTTTGATCTAAAATTTATGTAATCGTATTTAAAAAATATTTTTGATATTTTTTTGAGTTTGAGAGAAAGAGATAATATTTTTGAGAGTAAAAATAAAATATACAATGAAATTTCATTTTAGAAAGTAAATTAATTTGTACAACTTGGATTAATTTTTTAATTAAAGATTAATTATAACCAACTTTGATACGATTGATTTAATTTATATCGTAATTTTCACCTTAGTTTTTTATAAGAATCTTTTACAATGAAACTATTAAATAAATAAATGTATGATACGCTATACGCTTTTCTGAAATGAACGAATTTTAAATTACTCTTCAATCTGTTTGAACAGATCTGTATATTAAATAAAATTGTATTTGTTTTTGCTAATATTCATTGACTTTATTAACTTTTGTTGAATATTATACTAGCATATCAATCCTAAAATATGTTTACTCTAACATAAAAATTTCGTTACAATTTGAAAATGAATGAATTAAATAAATTTTTTTAAATTTCATTCTCACTTGCTGAACAGTATAGAAAAAAATATCGAAGCTATAAAATAGTTATCATTTTAGTTCATGATGAGACTTTCCGTTTAATTACTTTTTTGTGATCAAGTTTTCAGTGATAATTATTCATATTTTCTCTACTAATAAACGTATCTTCTAACAGGAATATTATGTTTATTAAGGCATTAATGTTAACAATTTTATGTAATTTTTACCTTTTCATGAACTTTTATGAAATAAATTCATAACTATGTATTGAAAATGTATATTTTATCAAATGTTAATGAATTTTCATAGAAAAAAAATATTTTGTTCGATGATTCCAAAATGTTATGAAATCATAGATCTAATTTTTATAAAAATACTACTCAAGATTGTGTCCATGGAGTAATGACATTCCAAAAATATATATTTTCTAAAACAAGTGTTAATATATCAAAATACATCCATAGGCTATCAATATGTTTTCTAAAGAGACATTGAAATCTTAATGCATTAATAATTAAGGTGTCAGACTATGATCTCGGAACCCAAATTTGAATTCTTATACATCAGTGCATCTGAGCAAAAAATATATATATTTTTTGAAGGAAACAAAGTCTATAAATATAACGTAATAATAAATAATTATTACAAATTAATTAACTTATTTTTTTACTAACTTTCTCTGAGATATACAATCAAATAACAAGATAAATTTTGAAATTTCATAATTCGATTTGTGAAGTTTCATAAATTGATTATAAACATCGGTAATCAATTTTATATCCTGTTTTGAAAAAAATTTCCGAAATTTATTTATGAAGTTGGATAATAAACTTTTAAAAGTGAATGTATGAAGCCGCACAACTTTCAAAAGACGTTGAACAAACCATTTTTGAAATTTTATTTTAATTTTTCTTTTTTAATTTATGGCGCCAATGACGCATTATTATGGCATAAACATCACCGATTTATCGATGATCAGTATATTCTATTTATTGTTCTAACTTATGAATTCTTATATAATTTTAATGAATATAATTATGAAAATATGAATACAATAATTATAATATAAAAATATACAAAATATAATAAAATACAATATACGAAATATAAATAAATTTATTTTAAAATGATTGATGCGATTGTTAATATTATTTAACGAATTATACTGATACAATTCGAGGTCAATGCAAAAGTTATACTGAAATTTATGGTGATTTAATAGTACATTACGTTTCAAGGTTTGAAAAGCCTTCTTTTAGCCGAATTATCAACTTTACACTCGGTGAGATGGAGGCTGTTCGAGCTATATAACATACTGTTTTTTCTAATATAAAGTTTTTAAATAAACATTTCATTAGAAAGTTTATAGGGTTTAGTTTAAAGTTAATGGGTTTTTTTTTAAATAAATACCATATTTCCTGTGAATGAAAAATGTTTTTTTTTTAAATTTACTAAGTTATATAAAATAATACTTTTAATTTTTAACATTTTCATTGTTGTTTTATTAAACTTTCGAATTCTCAATCAAAATTATGTTACACTTAATATTCTAAAATTGATTCATAAAAATTAAAATGTTAATATAATTATGATATACTTTCCACCAGTCCATTAACAGTTAAATAACTTATGAAAATGATTAAATACTATTAAACTAGAATTATTTATGAGAAGAAAAACTATATCTTATTGAACTATGTGGTATATAAAAGTTTCAACTCAAAATAAATGATTTGTTTAGAATTTTTATTATTAACTTCAGTTAAATATAAAATTTCTAACTATTATACTTAAAAAACTGTAACTGTTCCGGAAATAAGTTAAAATACTTCCATGTCTAGTTGTGTTTATAAAATTTTGTTAGTTTATTAAATGGAATATCCTGGACAGCGGTGTACACGACGGGAGAAATTCAATGTACTCTCCTTGTAACGTATTTGTTTCTCGAGGTTATCGTACCACATCTTCTTTGGTACGTGACAAGAACATAATAACAATTCCACATACAAGCCTTTATAACCTGTTTCTACATTTATGTAATTTCACCTTACAAATTAAGTGTGATGGTTTTGTTTATCATTGCTATGAGTGAAGACTTCTCCTTCTCAAGTAACAAACACTAGAGACGATAACTTGAAATACACTATTATTTTCATCAGTAATGGTATAATCATAAAACAAAATGTATTAAGGAAAAACTATATTTTTATTGCAACGAAAATTGATCAAAAGACAAACAGTTCGGTTTCATTACATACAAGTTATTATTAATGTGATGATTTAACAGAATTTTCTTAAAATTCTGTTAATTAGCAACTATTCCACTCCATTTTATAGTTTCTTGGACTATTAAGTTGAAATGGCTGTTAATGGCTATTGTCATGCTATGTAAAAATGTTCAATAACCACAAAATGAATCATCCACCATGACGTTGCATCAATTGATATTTACTATCAACGTGTGGTCCAATTGCTATTAATATGGAGACTTTGTCGGCAACGCGGCTAGCCGCGAATTGCGGTTTTGTAAAGGCACCGATAAAGACGCTAGTTTTCCTTCTTGCCGTCACCTTCGCACTTAAGTTGTGGTGATGCGATTTCTGAACACATTAACACGCTGAATTTAAATGTTTAATATTAAAAGTTTTATTATATTTTGAACAATGTAAAAATATTCGTTTTTATTTTTTTTTAATGTTTTAAACAAACATGACATTTAAATATTGCAACTGGTGTGAAAAAAATGAGAAACTTTGATTTGTTTATATAGTCACACTGATTGTTTTATATTCGCTTAGAAATACATCGAGAAAAAAATACAAACAAAAATACCGTTTTTGCACAGAAACTACGGGCAATTTCATAGCACAGTGAAAATTCCTGTTTTACACCACTCCTTTTGCGAATTTGTTATAATTAACGAGAATTTGTATTATGACTACAGGAATTTTGATTATATTGATTATTTATCTATTTAGCACATGCAATTTTTTTGTTAAAGTCGTTTAAAACATAATAATAAATTTAATTTTAACGCCAAATGATTAATCGTAAAATGTAAATATAATTATACTTAAAATATAAATTTTATAATAAATATATACGTAATAGATTAAATAATTTAAAATCTTTAAAAGTATTTTAACATTGTGAATCTCTACAAACAATTCAGACAAAACATGTTATCACAATAATTGATATAATTGAATAAGAAATGATTGGACGATTACATTGTGTAACAGATGTTGGCCATAAATCGTTTGATTCTGGTTCTTTAGCGATCGATAGACGTCGCGTTATACACTAAGGATCTTGAGTCTGTTCGTCGTGGTGTCGCTCTACCCACTCGCGATAAGTCGGCGCCGTGTTGTGACTCAATCCTGCGGTCTCCTCCTTATAAATCTTGGTCGCAGGCATAAATCAACATGCCTCTAGCAGCGTGATACCGAAGAGAACCTCTGATACACTGCTCGAGAACCCTTCGATTCTTGGCTAAGGAAGACACACGAGGCTCACTTATGTCGCGTCGTGTTCTAAGCCAAAGAGACTGTGTATTCGACTTGCTTACCAATCACGCTTCGACTACAGTGCCAATAAGAAACAATTAATTTTCACGTATTTCTTCAATTGATTTATTACAGCTGTTTCGTTGTTAAGCTAATTTTTATCCAACTTCAAGATATCTTTTTTTGAATATCGATCGAATTAGTTATTTTCAACCAAACGTTTTATAGCATAAATTATCTTATCTTTCTGTTGCGAATTTGTTATTGGAGAAATAATTGATAATTTCGCTGATTTCAATCTACGTACAAGATGATAAATATCTGTTTATCGCGACACTGTTATGTTGTGACACTTAAACGCTAAAATAATGGAAGACCGAGAGCTCTTCAAATGCTATTGGTTTCTTTATTTTCTTCGCTTCTGCCCAACTTCCAGCTGGCAAAGAAGAGAACCGCGCACTTGATGTTATTTACGACGCCTGATTTATCGAATGAAAGAAAGCAGCAGCTCAACTTAGGTTCCGTTCAATCCCCAAGTACGATATAAGAAAAGAAATCCTTTCTTGCATCTCGGTTTTCTTTTTCGATATGTCTATATCGTTTTATTTATTGTGCGTATCATCTGCCGAATGCTTATGACAGTTATATATAGTAGTAATATAACACAAAAAAGTTAACGATCAATATGTACGTCAAATTAGATAAACAAACATATTTGTTACCCGAAAAATGTCTTATGGCATACGTTTTCATTTACAATTTTGTGCTTAAAATTACAAGGTGGAAAATAATTTCAAAACCACACACTCTAAAATATGAGCGAGAAAGACAAAGAACGGGAGTGAGGAGCTCGTAAAATTTTCTCTTTGTATGACAAGACGCTGTCTTTAAACCGCGATCATCCCTTTGAACGCGCAAGTAAAAAGTAGAGAAAAAAGGAAGGCAGAAAGAGACAACATTACGCAACTAAGAGGAAGTAGTTCTTTTATTCAAACTCTGAGACTTGCTTTCATCTGAACTTTATAATACTTTATCCAAAATAGAACAAAAATATATTAAATATGCATCCAATTTTAAAAACCTGGTTAACGAATTTTATAAGAAAAAAATGTTTTTTATACAAGAAAACATAAATTCATTAGTTTATATTTTTAACGAGAACACGAATACATATTTTGCAGTAGAATAATATCTCATGAATAATGTAATTTAATATGATCAAAAGAATCATTTCGAAAAAAAGCAGATCAAGTTTAATTATTGTTTTGTTTAATTTATAATTATAAAGAATTTATTTTTCGGACTTTAATTAATTCAATTGATTAAAACGTGCAAGCATTTTTAATATAACATAATAATTTTTATGACGAAAAATATACCATTCAAAAATATGAATTATCAATTTGATATTTATGATCATCTCATTAGTATAATATACCAAACTATAAATACAGCTCACTTCAATCATGTGCTTATTTTTATCGATTTTTTACAATGTTATTATTATTAGAGTGAAAATCGCTATTTTGCATTATTTTATTATTGTAAAATTTTCATTTCTCCTATTCGAACAGAGAACTTAAATACATGATAATACACCAACATTAATATTAAATCATTTTATAAATTAACAAATTAAATACCAAGCTACTTCGTTCGGTCGTTCGATTGTGATGTTTACTTTAATTGTAGTGTGATGAGGAAATGGACGTCAAAGAATTATATATATATTATATATTCTCTCCTAGCGACGAAAAATATATGGATCAATTTCTGCATTGACTTTGCTTCAATGAAAAACATTTTACAAGTTAATTAGTTGTAATAGATAAATAGCCATTGAAATTCAAAACGACTTAGAGCTACTAACCTCTCAGGGTTTCAAAATTAATTTCTTATTTTTAGTTAGATTACTTACCAATGAAATTCCTAACATCTTGATTTTTTTCTTATGCTAACCAATAAATCCCCACATGATTATCAACCCATGCAATAATCCTTGCATTTGAACTCGGCTCTAATGCTTTAAGAAGAGGCCATCGAACTGAAGATTCCAATACCTTGGGCAAACTACGGATCCTTGAAGGTAACCTCGAGTTGCTTCGAAACAGTTCCCATATTTGAATTTATTCTAACCGATCTACCTTTAAAATAACTAGACAATTGTGTGAATGCGTTATTCGAGCAATTGAAGTTCTTCAGAAATTTTAAAACCCTCGGTCACCAGACATTATCGAAGGCTTTCAAGATTTAGACAATTAACTGACTATGTACGTCTGCTCAAAAATACCCAAAAGACTTCTCAGTTCAATTATGGTATTCTCTGTTGACTTATAAAGTATGAATCCCGATTTTATACAGGATCCCTTTCCTAGCGTTATGATCTCGGATTAAATTACAGTCATAGAAAATATTCAAAATTTTTTTCTAACACCGACAACAGTTAGATTGTTACCTTGCCACTTATTAACAGCCGTTAAAAATGCACGTGAGCAGTCCCAGTATGATTTCCGACGTTAACTGCAAGTATTCGTAAACAAACAAATAAGAAAGAAAATTTAAGTAGAAAGTTTAAATAAACAAATAAAATATATATTTGGTTTAAATTATTTTTATTTGAACAAACAATGAGATTAGGATTAAAGCTAAAAGACAAATTAATGACCTATGATTGTAAAAAGTGAGTTTTGAAAAATTTGGAATATATGTCACTTCTCTAAGTCAAAAGACAGTTAAGATAAAATACGAAATTAATAGATACCACTGAGGGCTAATATAAATATCTTACTAATATCAGTTATCTTAATAATTATTCAATTTCTCAAATGAGCTTAACATTTGATATCACATTAAATTCGACATAAATGAATTATTAATTATAATAGCTTTTATAAAAAAAATCTTGAACCATTAAAAAAAATTTTTTGACACACTTGATAATTTTAATTGGTATGTACACACAACATTAAAAGTTCCAGTCTGAAAAAGGTTTATTACTCAATTTACTACGTTAAACATTCCGTCTTAAACCCAAACATGGTTTCCTCCACAACACGTGACAGAACTTCGTTTCGGTTTCTCAATAACGCAACTTCGACAACTTGATCCTCGAGGGTTTGAATGTGATCACTGGGTTATAGTTATCCTTTAACTGCACTCACTGGCACGAATCTTCAGAAAAAATTCCTCAGATAAAATTTTAATCATCTACCAAATGGTCTCTTTGTCCAACACGTTAAATTGAGTCAGACTCAATTTTGTGCCTTCGTTTTCGTACTCCCTTTCCATTAACATGAGTGTGGATTGTAAGTATGCGCATAAGTGTCATTTTTTATTTCGATGATCTGGTGTTCGATGTGTACCAATCATATATGAATTCCAGTTTCCTATTCAAGGTGGTGCAATCGCTTCCAATTTTGGTGTTGAATACCAGCCGTGTTAATGACAACTGGCCACTACATCTTCTTTTCCTCACAAGCCAAATAAGTGGTTTTCTCACTCGTTTAGTCGACTGGAAATCACTTCCATTCTGTTTCATCAGCGGTGATTCCAAAAGGCAACTTTTCCCTGATAAGGTTATAATACCATCTAACAAACATAATCAAAAAATCTTCATCTAAAACTGATCCTGACGCTAAATGGTTATGGGTTCTGTCAGGTATAATGAATCATTACTATATATTAAATTAATTAGATAGTATAAAATATTTCAAATGTCAGTTTTGTGACGACAAAATGCTATATGATACATAATATATTGTATCTAATATATAAAATATATATATTTATAATATTGACATAATGTGTTTCAAAATTTAAGTTTAATTATGTTTATGAATCTAAATGTATATTAAAATTATAAACAACCAAATGCCCATAGAACTATATGTTTAAACTAAAGAAAAAAAAGTAAACTTTATAACACACTAAAGCGACTGCGAAATTGGTAAAGGTCGAGCAGAAAAACAGAAACAAAGTACTGAACCAGATGCTATCATCATCCAGCCAGCGCCCAACGGTAGCTACCCTGAAACACTTCAAAACATTCGTGGTAAAGTGAAACCAGTAGACAGAGGAGTAGACATCCGTACTATTCATCAGACCAAGAAGATAAGCCAAAAGATAGTGGAAATCTTTCATAATCATTCCAGCCCCTGTGTAAACTCGATTCAGCACGAAAGGTCTTGGGAAAGCACTTGTAGCCACAACCTTACGGCTGTACATGCAGCTGGAAATTTTTCTGACTGGCAACACAGCTTCCACGAAGAACAGAATATACTGAACGCCATTCACAACGGTTGGTCACCCTTCTGGTTACTTTGGACATAAAAAATGCCTTCAACTCAGTGATCTGGTAAAAGCTAAGTTCAGAGCCCGAATTTATTTGATGCATATTATAGCGGATTACTTCAAGGGCCACACTCTACAATACCATGCTAAAGATAGTCCCTAGAGAAGACGATTGACCCCAGGTGCCGCGCAGGGTTCCATGCTTAGCCCAGCAGGTTTCATTGGTCTAGGTGATTGACTGAGGCTAAATACAGTTGTGGACTGTGTTCGTCGTTGGATGGAAGATCATCAACTGACCCTGACAAATACAAAAACAGAGATCCTAATTCTTTTAGGCAAATCAGTTTTTAAACTTTCCCTTCTTTTAAAATGTGTTCGGTACATTTTATATAACACAAAAAATTTCTTAATAGTGAGTTTCCTCATCATCGAATGTCATCATTCGAATGTATGAGTTCATTGGATGAAAGTTTGGTTGGTTCAAATATATAATATCGCAGAAAAAATGTCTTGAGAAGAATTTTTATAATAAAGAAATGGAAAAATGATGCATTTCGAAATCGGACTCATGTCGAAAGCCTGCGTACCACATGTTATCGTCTAGATACGTTTTAGGCAAACGTTGATCCACGATGCGCGCACAAAAAAGACTGAACGAAGGAGCATACTGCAGATTGCCTTCACTTACCACACTGTATCTGAATCGGCTGTACTAGTTCTAGTGTTGGTAGCGCCTATTGACCTTGTGTTAGAGCAACAGGAAGCATGAATAATTAATTTTCATCGATTTCTGTAGCAGAATCTTTGTTATTAAAAAATAAATACACAACAGTTACATCATTTAGCAAAGATAGAAACGCTTCTAATAAATTTCAGCTAGAATTTGATACAGTAATTTGGCGCAGTCAGTATACCCTGTAGCGGATATAGTCTTCGTTACTTATAATAATCATTACAGTGTAAATTACATTACCATTTACTAATTTTAGAAATGAAGGTTTACTTTAATAGTTGCATAATTGAAATTATCATTATCAATAATTTTATATATTTATATTTATGAATATCATGAAATAATATATCACTTTGCCAAATGAAACACAGTCAAACAAAATTTATGTCGTACAGTGAATATTCGGAGTTGAACTTTTCTCGTAATGAACAAGATACGTAGACATAAAGTTTTTAATTTTTTAAATATATGACGAAATACCATATGTGATATCTTATATGTTTCACAATCAAATTCTTTAATCTATAGGGTTTTAAAATGGAATTTGATAATAAAATACAACGCAGTATACTAATATTTTAATAATAAGCAACACGCAAATAAAGACATATCCCTAATTTTGAGACGAAGCGTGATTTATATCATGAAAAATCCTGTACTATAAAGGGAACGGAGCTGATTTAACTTCATATTTTTAGTTATTGATACACGAAAGAATGCTTTGCTTATACATTTTAAAAAAAGATATTTGAGATATTAAATTGCCTGATCTATTTGTGGCAATGTCTTTGTTCGTGTTCCAAAGACATGCCTCACCACGATTCGGCATATGTTGAGCTAACATCGCTAAATACTACATAGCAAAGTATAAGTAAAAAAGTAAAAGTGAAGCATCAGAATTAACAACTGAAAACAAAAAAATCAATTACAATTATATAATTTGAAATGAAAAGATTCTTGCGATAATCCAAAGATTGTATTTCCGATTTTCGGTTTTCAATGATAAATCGAAAAATTTAATGATTTTTTAATGATTTTTTCAATAATCATATTAATGAGCATAAAAATTAAATTTTTATAATTTTACTATAAATTTCATTTATAAGACTTGTTTCTCAAATAAGATGTATTTATAATCTTTTTTGCTTGTGAAAAATTGGCGTTTTAAAGTTACAACAGTTTAATAGAATATTAATGATAATCTTAATACAAGCGAAATCGATTCAATATTAATATAATAATAACAAATAAGGATGATTGTAAGAAATTCAACTGTATTTTACGAGACTAAATTTGGTTTTTTTGTCAAAACTTTAATTTACAAAATTGATTCTTGAAATATATACATGTATATAATACAACAGTTTATGTACATAAAAAATGTATTTAATCACAATAACATCAAGTAGCAGAACTCACGTATTGGATATAAAAAGACAATGGACCAAAGATCCATATTATTAAATAGCAATGTATTATCATGTTTGTCGATGGTTAGGGCAAGAAAGTGCAGGGGCGAATTTCATTTTCCGTAGAAAGAACGTGTACAACCGACTGAACTTGCTAACCATAAAAGTAAGTGGTATAGATTTTCGTAGAGTCAAGAACGGTCATAGGTTGCGATAGGAGGGATAGTTGTTACGAGTGGTGCGTTCAATTAACGTCGACCAGACTGGTCCTACATTTGTTACCCCATTTGAGGGTAGTTAATGCTAGAGGCATATCTACCTACCTACTGATACTTTGTTTTTATGACCTGCTCGCCTGAACAGTTTTTCGCTAATTGGTATCGAACTATTACTTCCTTACATTAATGGTCAAGCTTACTATATGACGTCTGCAAGAAAGTACTCGAGAGGCAAAAGCACGCAATGTGTTCAGCAGATAATAATTGTCTATATACAAAAAGAAACACATGATTTCAATACAATTATTTAGAAGTGATTACTTATATAAATATAAAAACAATTGTTAAGGAAGCTTAAAAAAGATGTTTTCAAATGAGCTGCCAAAGCGTGCCATGCGAAATCGATTTTTCATATGAAGAAGTTAAATTCTCGGAAAGTGTTCTCGGTGAGAAGAAAATATACGGCGAAGAAAAGCGAAAATTATTAATATTGCTTGGGTCACATATCATTGTCTTGGGATATAGACGTCGCGGCACCTTCTCGCGCCCCCAAATAACTCTCTCGAATGCAACCCTCGCGGAGAAACGAAAGCATTGGCCGCGAAGGGCAACTAGAGGGTGCCGACTACTTTGATATATTTTTGTAATATTTTTCGATCATCGCGTGCCGCGGAGATTTATACGGGAACGCGCGCGAAAGGGGGAACGCCACGACCCACCTGATCGCGAATTACTACCCTCCGAATATGTACTCCATTCTCGCGATTTTCATCGAGAGATACGATACCGCCTCGCACTGAACGGCAATAAATAACATATTATGCTTCGCAAAAATTATAATGGTGGGATTAAAAATACATGCCAGTCTCGCACACGTGATATACACCAAGGATATCATCAATATTCCACAATCCCAATGGTATTATTTCCTCAACAAAGAAAACAGACTAATAGAATGTGTATCTCGCTTCTTCTTATCTTTTTTCTGCTTTCTATACACAAATAGCTTCTAGTCTTACGGATCGAAAAGATCATCGAATCGAGAATCTGTTGATCCACAATCCAACATAAATAACAAATCCCCTAGCAATTTGTTTTTTCTGGAAATTAAGGTCACTGTTCGACAATCGGCCCTGGCTTTCATTAAACAGAATAAAAGTCCGCCATAAAATTGACCGGATGGAAAGCGATATCGCGCGATTCAATTAGATTGCCGTCGTGGCAAAAGTGTATCTTTGCAGATGAAAAGCGAAATAATCCCTTGCAAGTGCGTCTGCCGGCAGCGGACGATGCCTGTCAAATAAAAGAGTAACAAATTGAGCCCTCACATTGGCGGCGCAACTACAAAACATTGCGCTCCAATCGCGCGGCTTTCTGTTTCCAAGCAACGTCATCCATTGTCGAAAAACGATTTGTTTCTTGGGAGTTGTACGAGCTTGTCCAGATGAAATCGCGCTGGCCATCCACTGTGATAATACCGAGGGACTCCGTGCCATCAGAATAGCTGCGCGCGATGGCACTCCATAGGCCAGTTAAACTGTTCGGAAACTCTCGAGCTTTCCAATTAAACGTGGATAGCAAGTCGGAGGGTCAAGCTGCACTACCGACCACATATTTAACACTACATAAATTGCGACTCTTCCGCTTGCCCAACCAATCTAATTATTTCTCAATGGATTTTCCTTCGAAGTTTGTGCAATCGAACTATACAATTAGACAGCAGAAAAAGCGTCTTTTGTGTCGTGTTTTTGATAACGCGCCCTCAATAAAGCCGGCGCAATAAAACGTCGTCGTTATCGCGCAGCTAATATCAATACACAGTTGAATATAAATCTCGAACAAACGCAGCAGTGAATTCGACTGAATAATGTTATCCTCGCATCTGACCCTAAGTAAACACAGACACACAGGGCTCGGCAATCAATGGGCACCTGTTTGCCGCAGGTTCTGATCAAATATAAGTACAAGGTTCCCACAGTCCGAAATCCGAGAGACATTTTATTGCCGACAGACAGGTGTAATAAACATGATAATGGCCAAACCAGAAAACATGTGGGTCAGTGTATGGTACCATGAGCCTGCCGATATACGCGCCGAACAAACATGTGAGAGCGTTGCGTGCATGAATCAAAATTAGAATGACAAATAACGTAATTCAGCGTTTTCCATTTGATCGTGGATACGTCACATTACGTGCGTGCACGCGTGATTTAATGTCGTGTCTCTTGCGGACCTTTGACTACAATTTCATTTCGCGCGACATCGATGTACCGGACATCGATAAACGTCCGCGCATTTTACCAAACACATAAACAAAAACATTTACATCGGCATCGTTTAATTGGTGATTTGTATCCGTGACTGATTTATCACGAAGCACCAAAGCGGATGTAAAAATTACGGTAATTATGAGATATCACCGACAAATACTTTTGTCACGTTGTTCTGCTTTGTTTTCACTCAGGCCATTATCAATCATTTGAACATTTTCAGAATTTCTAAATCATTACGCTTTTTAGGCCGTCGATTGTCTTCGAAACTCTCTCGAAAATCAACCTAAGATATGAATGGATCTATAAGTAACGACGTAATAAAGTCGTTGTGGACGAAGTATATCGTCATGTTGCGGAAGCATTTGATGAGCCAACACCGATATTCGTCGATAATCTCGCTGCGGTTTTATCTCTCAGCCAAACGTGACACGTAAACATCAATTCAATATATGAAATCTGTCAAAATGAATTTCGCTTGGGAGAACGTGTGCGCGGAAACGTGACGTAGCCGTCATTTTTCTTCCCGCGGCGAATGTGATCTTGATATGAAATATCGTTGTATTATTGCTCGGGGTGCGTCGCGTTGTCTACCGAAGAAATAAGCGGGGGTGGATGAGCATTCGGGTTAGAGATGAGTTTTCTCTGAGCTCCTTTGTGCCTTGAATAAAAAGCGAAAGAATACCTTTCGATGAAATATCAAATGAAATATCAGGTGGATTAAGCTTTTGTTATAAATGGAAAGTAACGTCCGCGTAACAAACTATAATATTTCTTTCTTATATCTTTATATCGCTTGATTTTCCCAACATGATTTGTCTTTTTTTATAGTTTATTCTCAATTTAATATCTAATTAAATTCCTCACATTTTCAATCTCGAATATTCAAAGCTTTATTTATGAATATCTTACGTCAAATTAGAATAATGAAATCAATCACTTATTGAATAAATAAAATACTTATAATAATATTTATGTTATTTCACACAACGATTCATCATTGACAATCTACAATTTTACTATATACTCAATTTCTCAATATGGCATTACTTGTCCCATTATATATATTACATATACTATACAGAGGACAGAGATATATTATGCTCTATATATATTGTTATCAATACTGTTGAGCGATTTATATGTAACAAAAGGAAGTTCGATTCATTCTTTATACTACCAACTGAATTGTAATCATTCAAGAAACTGAAAAAAAAACTAATGAAATGATGTTGGAACGAAAGCGTAAGCTCGAGTTTTGATCGGCTTAGCTCACTGTGTTGACATTAATTGCTTCCCTGGCGTGATTTTTTGAAAGACTCATAAAATCAAATAAGCCGCCGCGCACATCACGAGCTGGGAATTAGCTGAGACTGGAAATCGACGGATTTAAAATCTGCCAATTTCGTTATGGAAGTTTTCGAGAGCCTGTCTACCCGTGTACGTCTGTCGTGCTATCCGCAGTTCAAACGCAGTAGACACGCGCATAACTAACCCGATTAAGTCGCGAATGGATGTCACAGACGGTGATATTCATTTTCGTGAATGCATCCGCGCACTGATTGATTCTAAAGTTCCCAAGCTTCGCAAGAACCTCCAATTTCTCGGAACTTCCTCGTCACGCACCTATATTATTCATTGCACACTTCCTTTATCCGAACTCGATGCCGAGACAACTTCAACGGAACAATCCATTTGATTCAAATTTTATGCGAAGTCTAGTGTATTAATTCTCACGTGTTCTTGTATTAAGAGATATACAAGTATATTTCATATGATGCTGATGATTTACTTCATGACAATATGGAAAGTATCACATGAACGGTTAGTATATGGAAATTACATGAATAAGGTATTATTTTCATTCAAAATAATTAATTAAATATCAGATCAAAAATGTCACAATAAAATGAACTTATGTTTTGAAAAAAGATTTCACATTAATTTCATGATTAGATCTCAGTTTTCATAAATTATATAAATTTCATTAATAGTATAAGTGACTTGATTGTACTGTCATTTTGAAATTATAATTATTCATTTCAAGTTTGTTATCAATAATAATAAGAAAAGTTTACTTAAATACTTATAATTTACGAATTATATGATATTGAAATATAACATTTAAAAGTAGTTGCTAACTGGG
>JABFQD010002458.1:0-15141 GCA_022817045.1 Psix sp. ZL-2020
GAATGAATTATTGAATAAACTTTTCATAAGAATATATTTTAAGTTAACTCTTTCTAAATGAATTTCATAAAGTCCATTATTACATATATAAAATTTATAATTTTTGTCTGTATCTTTTTTTATAGTCTGTATTACATTTCGCTTTCAAATATATCTTTCCTAAAACTTTGTCATTAGTTGTAATACTGATATTAAGTTAAATCTTATCACTGAAATGTGATAACGAACAATATCCATTAGCTAAAAGCGTCTGTTCAATCAACATATTGTAAATAATTTAATTCCAAATACTGATATGGAGTATTTGTTTGAAATGAACTGTTTCGGTAAATAAAAATTTTACCATATAGTTTGAATTTTGGTTAAATGTTGTTCCTGCACAGTTTTTTACTAATGTCATAATTGATTTGAAACATAAGAGCTAGCTTGTTTATTCGAACCTAGATAACATTACTCTTTTATTTTTCATAATTGAAAATCAATAGCCTTAAATATATGGTGGGTTGCATTCAGTCATGGGACTGAAGCTATGGCGCATCCGGTATTTAACCTTCCGATACATGGAACGCCCTTCCGGCCATTGTCGGGTTATATACGCGGTCACGGTCTATTTCTAGGCTGCGTCTACTATACCGTGAAATCTCCCAGTGGCTTAATGACTCATTGTACACACGTATTTATGTGGAAGCGATACGCGAGACTCCGTATATGCCATGAATTCTATGCTTCGCCATTAACACAGTGTCAAAGCATAAATTGTAACTAGAGTAACAAGAAAATTAATTCGTCATTTGTAAGTCCTACTTGTCAAGCTTATTATATCACATTGTGTACTTTCCAAGAACGTTAAACTCAGGAATCAGAGGCACTGAACTTAACTAGAACAAGCTCATGTCATTTTGATGAAGATTTCTTTCACCTTTCTTTCATCTGTTTCCATTTAAAAGTAGTAAGTTGATTAATTTTTGCAAAAGGGGAATAAAATTCGCAGATAATACCTTGCGAATATCAAGTGAATTAAAACCGTTGTCGGAATTGTCTGTCTGCTGGGAAAGATAAAGCTGTTATGCAAACTGCTTTGAAGATTACTTTGGTACCTATAGAATATTCATTAACGAGTTACGGTTATCGGGATTTCGATTTACAATAACTCGGTTTGTTGAACCTGTGGTTTCCGAACGAACGGCAATCAAAAGGATTGCAAAGGTAATTTAATTGCGTCACGAAGAAGAAACGGCTCTCACGATCGAGATGCGTAGCATATTTCGTGTTAGGAGAATGCAATGCGGACAAATTTCTCGCAAGAGCTATTATCCACGTTTCGCGTAGATTTCTTTCAATGGCAACTAAGTAAGAGATGCAAAGGGTACTGAATGAAAAGCCGGAAGGTTGATAAGCAAACGACGTTCGCGTAAAGGAAAGGAATAAAAGCATATAGGAGATGAAGAAAGAGAAGAAGAGGAAGACCGAATGGAGAAAATGTCGGTGAGTCGATCGCGCAACACAACCGTGCGTTTCCGCTACACGGGCAAAAATTACTGTCACGATAACGTTCACTTTTTCTCAATAAGGTTTTATAGTCTCTGCGAAAATATTATTTACATTAAT
This sequence comes from Psix sp. ZL-2020, assembly GCA_022817045.1. Lineage (NCBI taxonomy): Eukaryota > Metazoa > Arthropoda > Insecta > Hymenoptera > Scelionidae > Psix > Psix sp. ZL-2020. Next base: position 1,609 of record JABFQD010002458.1, read on the forward strand.
CAAAAGCCTTCAACGTCTGAAATGAAAGAATATATCTTGATTCTGACAGTGCCACGTAAAATAATGTACATCAGCTGCATAATTATAAGTGGAATAGAAATAATCATGTTTCAGGATGAATTATGAATACAAGTTTTACTTTCAGAATTCCATTATTGAAACGTGCAATTTTTCACATTGTCCGTAAATAAAGATAATCAATTGTTAGATTATGAAATATTATCATTATAGATTCAAATAATAAACATTTATACACATGTAAGGGCTAATGTTTAAACAATTTCGACAAAATGAAAATTATATATCATAGTTATTAATAAAAGCGGAGAAACAAATTGTTACATAATGCTGTTTAATATTGTTATCTTTATCTCAAAAGAAATACAGATCAGTTTGAGTTGATCCAATCATAATCTTATCAGACAAATAAGGCTATCCTTAACGTACTTAATATTATTTTCATTTCATTTAAAAGCTAAATTTTACGTATAGTATGTCGATGGAATTAATATAATATTTTACACGATTTAACACGCATTAAATTTACACGCCATTAAAGCTTGCTACTATTATCATTTTATAGTAAGCTCTAACATACTATATAACATATAGTCATTGCGGTTGAACATTTGTGTAGGATATGTCAATAGCATTGGTAGGCATGTTTTTTTGCAAAATCTAAACGTGTTCTCAGCAATTAGCAAGAAAACAAATTTGCCGGTTCACTATCCGGCAACTGCGAAAATTTATCGGGTCAAGTAAGGCGAGCAGTATATTTATCTTGTTGCTTCGTATTTGGAGTAGACGATCTTACCACCTGACCTTTAATGTTGGGTCCGGTGAACGAAAGATTTCGAATAGGCTAATTGTTAGTTTCGTCGTACGAATGTCAGGATCGAACAGAGCCATTTATCTTCGTATTTGGAGTTCTTCAAGACGATACATTATTAAATAAGGCTAATTTTAAAAGTTTAGGTAAAGTAGTTAGTGTAATGAATGTTATTTATAAAAGTCCCAGATTACATAATAATTGTCCAAATAAAACGCATTTAAGCGAAGAGTCGAATTGTAGATAACGATCCGAGTTTAATTGTAAATTTAATTAGTGTCGAATTTACTATAAATGATGATGTTGAAGGTAACTTTGGACACGCGTGTTATTGTTTCATATCACTACTGGTTTAAGTGTTGATTAGATGAGAGAGTTGGACACTTAGTGTAATTAGTGATAGCTTCTTTGATTACACTCTGACGAGCAAGAGTTTGAACTTACGGTCTAATTAGTGACATTCAAGTGGAGCAAATTTTGTCCTGTTTATTTGCAGGAATTCATTGATATATAATTACAAACTAATGATTAATGATAATTAATAAAATGAATTATCTTTTGAGTGAAATACATAATTATGCAAGTTTTAAAATGTCATTAAAGTAATAATGCTGTATAATTATCTTAAGATTTCTTCAGAACAGATGCTTATTTGGAAAATTTTCTTCCTCAACAAGAAACTATTGAAAAACTTTTTCCCATATCAAATTCAACAATTTGAAGAATCCGCAAGTTTCTAATTTTATAAAGACCAGTTGAAAATTAAGTATAGCATGGAAGAAACGTTTCAATCTTCGAAATTATATAAATTAATAGACCAAGCATTGTCGCGTCTTGCACGATGGACCATTCGGTTAATATGTTTATCGTTTACTCCACGAAGGTGTATTCGCAAAAGCATGTTCCCACAGTGAAATAGCTATCTAAGGATAGAATTTAACGTTGATCGGAACAAATCGTGCGGTCTAACTGAGAGTAATTCGGCGTTATTCCGGCACACGACGACAAAACTGCCATCATTTGTAGCTGCCAGGTTGAATGAAATTATACTTTAAATCTTTTATAGCTTCACGTTTCAATTCAAATCAGACATATTTAAGCACATAAGCAATGCCGAGTGGCGTGACACTTTTGCAACTAAATATCGTTCAGAAATCACAACATTGTTTGACGATCGTGAGCTCACCGCATTATCTCGCGGTTACATCTCAACCAGCCAGCGATCCTATCAGAAAGTGCAGCTTTAAACGCGATCGAATGTAACGAAACGCCAAACTAAATCGAATCGATGCGAGTGCCTTTGTTTCCGAGATCGGGCCACTTTTTCTAACGTCATCGGCCTCTTCACCCCTTTTTTGCCCAATCATACATTCAAGCCGATCAGATAGCATCAGATGAGAAATCGTCTTCGAATCTTATTCGTTTGTACGTCTATTTCGAAAGCTGATGATGTGGAACATTGCAACATCTAGCAGAAATCGATTGTGCATCAATGCCGCCACGACTTGTTGCCGCATTTTTCCTTGCAGCTAGGCAGCCCAATTCGATCTCAATCCTGTCATTTCTGTAATTCATTACAGTTATTATGTTTTCGCTTCATAAGCATAGAATAACGAATATCATTAATGTAAACTGAAAACTGTCAGAACCAAATGCGATTAGTTTCATTTGTACCTTCTTTTCGAAATTCATTTAAACAAAAGAGATACTTATTTTTTAAATACATAGTGAAAATGTTTTAATGAGATATCATTTGTAGAAGAAAAAACTTCTAGAGGAGTTGTTTCATTACTTTTTGAATGAACATTCAGATGAAAATATTTTAGAATAAAAGTGAATTAAAATGTCCGAAAATATCACATTTCAAACTTGCAATAATTTGAAATTGAGAAAAAGTGGCAAGTTATGTGATTGATCGGATCAACTAGTTTTGTGGAATATTATTAGTCTATAAATGATGAATGCGGCGTGATGATAACTATACTTCATGAAAAATAATAGTATATGGATTGACATTAAATCTGAAATGTTTTGATATTAAAGTTTGAATGTTATATTTTAACTGACTTAATTTCAAATTTGCATTAAACATATATTACGTTGACTTTAATATAACCAGCTCTACATAAACTTTGTAATAATGCAAAATCTTCAGTAAGTCTATCCATATAAAAAAGGACGACAGAGAGTCTAACATATGACAAAACATATAATTTATAATAATATTTGTACATAATATCATTATGTACAAAATATAAATAAATAAATGAATTTATATGACATTGATAAATGTATATCTATGTTTTATATTAACTTTATTTAAATTCTGTAAATATAGATTTTACATAGTGACTTCGAAAACCATTCTATTATATCATTGCGATAAACTTATTAATAATAATCCAAATTGAATGCCGTTAAATACGAAAAAAATACACCTATCTTTTACAAAGATTCGATAATAATTTTTCTTAATGCCCAACACTTCGTTAACTGCGATATAAAATAAATTTAAGTACTAATTTTATGGTTGTTAATTACACTTTTTTATATGCAATACAATAAAACAGCACAGCCCACACGAACCATGTGCGGCAGTTTTTAATTTTATCTGATTTGGTTGCACGCAACAACACATCCGGAAAGCAATCAATCTCTGCGGTCCTAATTAATCGCGTATCGTATTGATATTGTAATCAGTTCAGATTCGTGGTCATAAATCAAACCGTTGAACTTATGGAATAAACAGTTTTGCTTTTATTTTCTCAGAATTTTGTTCGTTTTTACCCTTTAAAGAATATTTCCAACCGTCTTTTATCTTCATTCGTTTAAAAGAAGTACATCGTATACGTCAGTTAGAAACAGTCTTGTAATACTTGAACAAACAATTCGAAGCGTTTTTTAAAATAAAATTTAAGAACAAATCTTCTGGAGTTCGAAATTAAAACATTTTGTTTTCAAATGAAACATATGTTGTGGTCACTTTTTGTCGTGTCTGCGCTGTCTGATTTATGTGTACATATGTACATAGTACATGTTGCGAACGCTCGTTCGAATCTGCGAGGTACACTCATAGATTCTTTTTTAGTTTGTCAGATCCTCGGTTTAGAGAGGAGGTGTGTTCAATGTATAAACTGCGACGGCATGCGATATGAGACTCTGTCAGCGTCTACCGTTCGAGATGTCACGCGAAATAATGCACAACCGCATTGTATTTTGTCAATCAACAGCTTTTTATCAGTCAAAAATATGTTCATGACATTTCTACGAGGATGAATTATGCTTCAATTTTATCAACTTGTTTTAAATTGTGTTTAAAAATCACAATTCTTTTCACTAGAGAACAAAATAATATAGAAAACATATGTGTTTACTAAAACATAAATAATGCAATGATTAGATTCGCAGTTTAATAAAGTTGAGGAAAAGCAAAACGGAAATATGAAATAAAGATGCTCGTCTAAATTAAAGCACGTGACATGTCATTTCATTATTTGAACAAAGAATATGTAAAGTAGGTTATAAGTTGGTATATGACTTACATTTTTCAGTTTCAGCAAATTTCCTTTATAACCGCAGAAGGTTGGCTATAACTATATACATATCTGCATTCGTGACCGCACGTACTCGACGGAAATTAATTTTCAAGCATCTATAAAGCGACTGATATTTGTGATTCAGAGCCAAGATTCGAATGAAAAAGCAAAGAAATGTTATGAAAGGTAAAATATAACTTGAAAAAGATTGCAGAGAAAAAATTTTATGATTTCGCATGCTTATTGTGCACACCTATAATTAAAGATTCCAGATAAAAAACTGGTCAAGCTATTCTTTTTAACGAATAAAACTTTTCAATGCATTTTTTAAAATAGCAGTGGAAGCTGTTGGAATATTATACAAACGGGTACTTACAAAAGAACGACGATTCATTCATTATGTCAAATATCGCCGATAATATTCAATTTTAATACAGCATAAATTCAATATTGGAATTTTTCAATGTTAACATGAATATCTATACCGGATACTAATTTTCATGCCTCATTTCATTTCCAATTGTAATTGTCGATGTCGAACTTGCAATAATTATAATATAACCACACAGTATAATTATGCCTCAGTAACATCGAGTTAATGATTAGTATATAAAGCGAACATAACATCGTGGGTATTTACATCTGTTTAATGTTATATGCTTACTTCTAACGAAACATGTACAAATGTTCCGCAATTCGTATCATAATAAGAAAATGAATTTGCTTAATCTGGCTTCTTGCTAAATGTAACAGTCAGTCAAACCAATGTTACATATTATATTCTTGCTGAATAAGGTTCCATGTTTGATGACGCATGTTACCATTACGCGCTACAATCTGCAAAATTGACTAATATATATAGATACCGGCTAACCACCAACGTTACTGATATCCGTTAATTACTTTGTTGCTCGACAATTTTTTTCGTAATCGTGAGAATCTTCAAATGAGAGATAGCGCTAAAGTAAATAGAAAATAAACAACAAATTCAAATCGGAACATCGATACGATAGATTTAACATGAAAGACTATTGCATATTCAGACCGTATCGATCAAAATATGTGCTTTATTCTTTGACCCACAGTAAGTGTGAAGTATCGTTCGATCAATTTTTCTCTCAACAATTAAGATCTCCAAGAGGAAAGGTAACGGGCTATAAATTATAAGCAAGAAGATAAGGTTGTTTTAATCAACTACGTTATTCGATAGGCATCACAAAGAAAGTGCTCTTCCAATCAAGAGTGATGAAAAACCAAGTGATATGAGATTATTATTACGTGAAGTGATCATACCGTAAGATGTATCTCTGATTCAAACAAATCCAATTCATCAATCTCTTTTTTATACAACACAGTAATTTATTTGTATGAAATATTAAATTTAAACATTTGAACTAGTTTTAAAAGTAAATGAAATTGAATATTATACTACTAGACGTATAGACATGCAAATGTTTTATTATATCTAAAATATGTCATTGAAAAAAAATTGCAAAACTGGTCTATCGAATATTCTAGACCACTTCTCTTTTAATCCCTCATATTTAATTCTAAAACAATGTATTACTATATTTCAGCTGAGAAAATATCGCAAGACTACCGTAAATTTATCGGCAAACAGTGCACGTACGAGAGCCAATGGATAATTCTTTTTCAAGGCTTATTTTGCAGTCACGAGACTTCAAAAGACCTGCTGTGCGGTTAAAGTGCTTTATTGGTAAATGTTGTGCGCTTGATTGGTCGGTGTACAAAGATCTAAGACGAAGAACACGAAGTAGAGCTTCGTTAATAACAGCTCAGCGTTAATTTCAAGAGATGAAATTCGCGTGAAAAAATCGGCGCTCTCGTTAATACGCATCGTGGATGAGGGGTTCGCGTATTTGGAACTCCGCTCGTTTGCTTGCTCGATCGTAAATTTTGCGCGGTTTTAATTTGCCAGTGAATCCTGCTGCAGAAAAGAAAAAGAAATGAGGTTCAGAGCGCCGGGGTATTAAAACGACCACCATACGTGCAGTAAATTATGTCGTTGGCGCGCAACGGCACGTTGCCGAAATGAGAAAACGGCGAGAGTATAGGGAGACACCCCCAAAAACAAAACTATCGCCCCGTACAGTCTGTTTTCACAAAATCCATGCGACCATTGAACAAACGAAAAAAAACTCGAAACCCGTTATCTAAATCCATTCATTGGCGACGCAACGAACGCTACCGATTAGTTAGTAAAGATCGACCATTTTTCTGCACTTATTTCCTGACTGTTTTCATGCTTTTCCTCTGCACGAAAACCATAATTTATTGACGGTCTCTGACTTTTGTGGGGAATTGTTTATAGGTGAGCATAAACGACGTTCCGCATTTATTTTTACCAAGAATTAATATTGTTTAATAGTGAAAACTATATTACAATATAACAGGAATGAATTCATTGATTAAGTTTCCCAAATAATAGAACTGATGATAATATGAAATTACACATTAAATGAATGTTAGTTGTAATGAAGTAATATAAAAAATATCGATTATTTTCTGTAGTTAGTTAAACACGATTCTTCAGGATGCATAGAAATTCGATTAAGAGGTTGTGTAATCCGTTTTAAACAGACTTAATCTTATTTAGTTGATATCTATCGACTAAATTGAATAATGCTAGATCAAAGTCAGACGAAAAAAAATGTCTAAAAAAACTAATTGGGTTCCTTTTGTGGAAAAAATGTTTTGAAGCAATAGTAATTTCTTGTTCACTACACATTATATTGTTGTCACATTGTATAGGTGTAAAAGTCTAAAGTAATGTATTAAATTTAACGAATATTAGGTAGAATTTCATGTGCGAACCTTTCAATAAGCCGATTAAAAGGTAATGTATTTTAATCTCAATAATTGGATTGCATCGCGATCTTGATTACTATTCAGCGCTATACTATTGATTTATTACAAAATATATTAGTAATGGATTGGTTTATCGGTTTATGTAATACCATGACCAAAAATAATTATCAAATACTTGATACGACAAAATCTTTATTAATAAATGCGAATTCATATGCATCAATATGACTATCTTATTAAAAATGATAATATAATCATGAACTATTGGTGCATTCATTTCTTGAAAGATCACAATTCATTATCGAAAATCGACTTTTTTTGAATTGCTTACATAATACAAAACACATATTAAAATAAAAATTAACATAATTATAAAAGTAAATTATTTTATTTTACATATATTATTATAATATTAAAATATATAGCTTTTATGAAGAAATATCTTACCATTATAAGCATGTGCAATTTAATATTTTCACATAACTAATATACATTGGCGCGTATCTCAAATGTTGAGCGCCTTTCAACCGCATAATATTAAAGTTTTAATAACGTAAGAAATATCTGTTTGTTTTAGAAAAAGTAAATAATATACCTAAGCACATTTTGTACCTGGTTAACAAAAAAATGTAACCGTTATTTTTAAAATGAATTCATATGTATTCGAATTATACAATTTCAAAATAAATAAATTTTATGGACTATAATGCTTTAATGCTCATTTTATTAATACTTAATACTAGATAATTTTTATATTATCATAATCTCATGTATGTATGAATATATGAGATATGATGATATTATTCATAATTATACACATGGGAAAAATTCATTGTACGATTCATTATTAATAATAAAAATATACATTAAATATTAAAAATGAGTAAAACTTTCATCTATTATATATATTATTTTTTATTATATTGTATATATGATTTGAATCAATTATACTAAATTATAAAAGAAATTCATAGAATAATTTTCATGATGTGTAAGATACGAGTAGAATGCTACTTTTTAGAAATGAAGAAAATTTTATATTTCATTGCATACTCATAATAAAATTCATATTCGTTTTTACTCTCAAATTAAAGCGAATACGCAATAAAATAAATAAACGATGAAATGAGCGGTGCATTTTTAAGGATCGTCTCGTATTATATTCGTGTTATTACTAGAAGGTGTTCGCGATATGGTCAATGCATCATAAAACCAAGCTTTCGTTTTCGTTTAGCTCTTCGTTTTTCTAAAGCCGATGACGTCAATAACTACCTGCAGGCGCTTTTTGTCTGAACATCGGTCTTCCAATGTACTTCATTTCGAAACGAGCTGGTTCAGTTTTAATGAGACTTCCGAGTCCCTGATTCGCGCAAACTTGAATTTACGGCTTTCTTAATGGACACTAAATGCTCTTATTTTGCTACGAGATTGATCGCATTTTACATTCTCCACAAATAAGGATGAATTTTTTTTATTAAAGATGCTTCAAAGACAAGGATTAAAAAGTAAGGATTCAACAAGTAGGAACGTAAAACTGAAATTAAGTTTTATATATATATTATATAATTCAGATTAGGAGTCACCAAGCTTAAATTTCAATTTTAAGTTGAACCTAAGTCAGCCTGAGCTTTGTAGGTCAGTATGAGTCGCCTTGGAGGGTCAATTTTATTTCTTAATCAGCTATAAAGGTTGACTCTGTTATATTGTAACGATGGGCTACTACTATCTACTGCATTTTTATAAAGGTATGAAGCGCATACTTCTTCAGGTTATTGAATTGAATCAAAAAAAACCTTTTTGGCCTTTATTAAAAGCTGAGTGGTATTGTTATTTTAATTATTATTATGTAGTCGTAGAACCATTTTATGTTACAAGAATTGATCATTTTTGAAAGCGTATGGGTTTCGTCTAAAGGGCGAAACACACATAATCCACGCAATTTAGTACATGCTAAATGAAGTTTATGTCCATATGTTATTGTTGAGCAGAATCAGTGTAAAGTAATTAAAACGTTATGCAGTAAGATATTAAACTGAAAAATATTGTATTGCTTAGTATATTTTATTTTCGAACTTTATCCATTACCATAATATATATATATATATATATAACTTCAAATTAAATATTGGTTATTTAATTACATTAATTTATCAATTTCAAAACAAATAATATCCCTTCAAGATAAAGATATGACTCGTGTCAAGGAATTCGAAATTAAAATTCTTTATTGTTTTCTTAAAATTGATCATATTCGGTTTTAAATTAACTTGATTGAACTAAAATATAAAATTCTAAATATTATTGTTTCATAAAACATAATATTATTCTTTTAGAAATCGATGCATCATTTGGTATGTCTGCAACATAACATAAAACTAAAGATAGGAGCAAAAAAGCGCCAATATAGTTTTTCTTCGCTCGAAGCGAATTCCATTTGGCCCATAGATTTTATACTTTTTTGCCGATCAAACGAAATTTCTATGCGCATCCGCGGACAATAAAAACGCGGAAAAGTGGAATTGTGCACACTTAACCACCCACTCCCCCTCGATTCTCGTTAAATTTGACATTACTTTGCTCCGCCTTTTTCTGATCTTTCCCTTCAAATGTTTCTTTGCTCTGCCTTAATTGTCTACTTTTTGCATTCGCGACTTCTCATACCCGACATCACAACGTTAACCTTTGACCATAAAATTTCGGTAACGACACCGTTACTATATACATTTCATATATAACTTAATGAAAAAACTATAAATTCGTTATCGCATAATACCTTCTTTGACTTCGAAATTTAAACTAATATTTTGTTTATTTCAGGTGAGACCATGAAAATCAATTTTTACGACGATTCTTTTATCATCACGTTCGTAAGTGTAAAAGTATGTCATAACAATAATGTAAATTTAAGATTTAAGTGAGAAACTGCATTAGAATTATTATTTTTAGTTTGCGCAGTGACTTGATAATTCTGATAGCTAATTTAGCAACCCCGTATTTCACTGCATCAAAAAATACGTTTGTGATAACAAACGCTGATTCTGTTATGAAGAACAATTCTTCACTCGATACGCAAGTTGACACTTTTGAGTCGTCTTGGAAACTTGCAATGTTTTTATCGCATTTAGTAACACATTGCGTATATTGTCTGAAATGTTTTCTTATCCAGCGAATAATCCTGCTTTATCATACGCATTTACTGCTACACCAGACTTTTTTCGCTAAATAATAATTGCTGACACAAGCTGCGCCGAAAAATTAACGGTTCCTGTCGATTTCGAAAAACGGATACGTGTAAATAACAATGCATTCATGTCTCGTTTTTTAGTGCATCCTCATAGACTAACGATACAAATATCTCGTACTACCAAGTAACTATGAGCAGCCAAAGAATTCATCAAAAATAGCTTTTCATACGCGCTTGTTATAACCATTCGTTAAAGAAATAATGTGTCAAGTAATAACACGAACTCTAATCATAGTGCTTTCGTGCTCATATTCTTGCGTGTATGAAATATGTCGACGTTTAAACGCAGAAAATTAAATATTCATGAGGACTTCTTTTAAAAAGTGCCTTTTGTGTGAGCTCAATCTAAGCAGAAAACAAAACAACCAAACGCAGTTATGACTTTGTGGTTAATGGCTGTTCAGTAAAATCATTGGTGTCACTAAAAAGATGTATCAAGGTTGTTTCTTCTTTAAGTTTAAATTTTTTTTTTTTCATTTTTTTCGTTACTTTTTCGAGTTTGAAAGTTTTACAAGTATCAGTATCCCAGTTTTCAATTTTATTCGATGAAGTATCTAATTAAACCGAGAACAATAATTTAAATACATCAACAAAATTAAGCTATTCTAGTTGAAAAGTGTTTGAAATAAATTTCATCTGCAATTAAAGCATTATATAATAATTATCGAAATATGTATAAGTGATATATTATCCAAATTGAAAACTCACTTTTCGATACTAAAAAATGATATTGATTTTGAAAATACGTCGAAAATGCTAAATAAAAATTTCTGTCAAATGGTAGAACATTTATTAATAATTATAAGTTCTATATTTTGGTTCATTTATGCCAAAGAACAAAAGTGATTTTAACTTGCAATTTTCTATATATAATTTTAGATAGTTGTTGAAATAAAACGAATAATGCTATTGGTAGAAGCAGACAAACATAAGCATGCCTAGTTCTATATCCTGAATAGTCGGTTGCAACCAAATCGAAAATAAAAGAACGACAACTGGTCGGAGGTCCGCGCATCGGAGTACGGCGTTAGCTCTCGGACTCTCTCGAGTCTCGGGTCTTTTAACAGCACCTAGAGCAGAGCTAACAAGGTGATTCCCATCGCGCCGATCTCGTGAATGCGTCCGTTTGAACCGCTTTGAAATTCAGTTCGATCCGAATATGGAATTCCTGCCGGCTGCGTTTCTCTTCGTTCTGCAATTATTCGACGTTAGTTCGTCAGGCGATCGATTTCTCAAATGATGGAACGATTCAAATGTTAATTTCACAATATAGAATGCTGATGAAACCACAATTCACTTGAAACAAAAAACGTTATCCGTAAAGTGTATTAAATTCAAACCGCACACAATTAAAAGTTTTCGCATGTTTACCATCTTGAAAGCGCGCAATCGTAAAGTAACAATAACGATAAAAAAGCTAAGGTAAATTAATTATCGCGCGACATTTTGAATAGAACAGTCAATGGTTTTGGCTAAAAGATCACAAGATAATATGCAAAAATAAAAGACTATTCATAATTTATAAATAACAAACTTGGTGTTAACTTTGACAATGCATTAAATGTTCAATAGGATCAAGCTTTATGAGCGTGTTATCAATTCATCCATGGGTTTTGATAATCTTACTTTAGTTGAGAGAAAAATAAGAATTCTAAATTCTTGAGGAGTAATTCCATGAAATTTCATTAACGCAAATGGAATATTTGAGTATTTCTTGATAAATTTATGAAGTAACTTAAAACAGATACTTCAACCCACTGTAAAGCTAAAGTTCGCGCAGTAAATAAAAATATAACTGTTTATTCAATCAATTCGCAATACTACAAAACGTCGTCACAGTATTATAATAAATAAAAGATGTCGATAGCCGTAGCAGAATGTACACAATATATATGATAAATATTGCATTCGAATATATGCCAATGAATTTGGTCATTAGTTTATATCATACATTTGTGATAAGATGGTTTCATTTTGTAGAATATTGGTAATTCAAAATGATTCGGTGATTTTTAGCATTTCGTGTAAAATTTTGAAAATCCATAGTAGAACAATGAAAATAATTTCTTCTTTAGAATTATAGTGTGCATCGTGTAGAATGATATAATTTCATAATTTTGGTGCGCTTTTTAAGCGCTTTTGAACTTTAATGTTATTAATACAAACTTTTCTTAAGCCGTAAAGAAGTTTCAGAGAGGTAATCATAATTTCCTCGCTTTTACTGGCGTGCCACTTTTTCATTTGCTATGCAAAACACAGTATTCTACATTAACGCAATTTCATATAACACCCAATTAATGACTGAGTTCTGTTTCATCCTACTTACCATTCCTCAAAATGAATAAGAAACGCCATTAATAGAATTACTAAGGATTTATTAATGTGTAAAAAATTATTTGACCGCATTATACTCTAATAATAGAAAAGTTTCTATGTGATCGTGAGAATTGAAACCACGCAGTTCATTTTAATATAACACGAATCTTCACGGATTCATATATAAATGGTTCAAAATTAATATCTGACTTCAACTTGTAATTAGTTTTATGATAATAATTTGAGTGTCGGGAATAGAAAAACATATGAAATCATATACTTATCTACTAGAAAAGAGCACAATTATCTATAAATGAGTTTTCATTTAAATTGCAAAAGAAAAATTCAATAAGCAAGCAGTTCAAATAGATATATATTTATACTAGAAAATATAGTATACGAAGTATTGAAATACAAAAAGATTCATTCGTTTCAAGTGCCAATGTTCTTGTTAACTTACTTATTACTTTGAAATGTGTATATTTTAAATTTATTCCCAATAAAACATAGATTATTTTAAATTGAATATTTGTTACATAAATAAGCTTGAAACTTTACTGTTTCAATAATTTGCTCAATTTATATTGATTTCAATTCTTAAATTTAACTAATTTTTATGAAATTCAGTTAATCTTAAAAAATTGAATTTTGAAAAAATTTAAATAAATTTTAGGAACAATATAAAAATAATTTTATTAACGTGTAATATTATTTATATTATTAAGGTATACTTCATACAAATATTTTTTTATTTAATAACTTAAATGATTTCCTTAAAA
>JABFQD010002459.1:0-15141 GCA_022817045.1 Psix sp. ZL-2020
TAAAGAAATAAAAGAAGTGTATTTGAAATAGCAATAAAAACATTAAACAAATTAGCTAATAGTTTTATTTAAAAGCAAAAAAAGAACATAAAAGTAATTATTCATTATTTAAAAAGTAATAGTTTCCTGCAATACATTTTAACTATTGTAATGAATATTTGCATTAATTTTTCTTATTTTTAAAATATTATTCTTAATCATATATAAAATAAATAAGTTTGCTAGAAAATGTTTATATTAAAAACGTAATGTTTAACTACATAATTAATTACATATATAAACAGCAAATTCACATTAAAGTTACATATTAAAATAACACACAAAAATTAGAATGTTTTAGTTTAATCCTTTTTTTAAAATACACTTGTACAATGTTAATTTTGAATTTATTTCTACCCTAAAATTAAAGGTATAATAAATGCATATTATGAAATGTAAAAAATAAGTCAAATTAAATGAGAAAACAGCATTTGCCACAATCTCTAATGGGTTTTAAATTGTAATTATGTAACGTTTACTGTTTTTTTTAATAAGATAGAAGAAAAAAAGAAGATATTTCGATTCAATTGGTTATAATACTCAATATCTTATTACATATGCAATGCTCATGTAAAATACATATAAGACGAATATCGATGTTAAAGTACATCGATCGATATACATTACACTGATGTTGTAATTTGCTAATGTATGCATAACAAATAACACAAAAAAATCATGCTATCTCTCATCAAAAAGATTCTTCATTAGAGAATCTTTAGACATTGAAATTATGTTTATTTCGCGACTAACATTGTCGAATTCAAAACAATATAAAAAGTCTATTATTTAGTAAATTGCTAATAATATATTGAGAGATTAAAATTTGATTAAAAAATTGTACTCATGAAATACAGGTTTGTTATCAGTTGTTTAACCAAAAATCACTTTCAAAATAATGAAGCGAAGCTTACTTCCTCAGATAAGACTGGTTATATCCTGATCTATATTTCATCATGAATACCATGTTACAATTTGATATATCAGATATTCTTTCAATCGCCGTTCTATTCTTTATTGAAGAAAATATTGATTACAAATAGAATCGGAAATAAAATGACAATAAAATGTGTTATTTCCAGGCGCTGAAGCTATTCACTGTTATGAGTGCAACAGTCACATCAACAGTCTCTGTGCGGATAAGATTCCACCAGATGCACTTAAAAAAGATTGCTCGGAGCACATGGAAGGAGCTAAATACACTATGTGTCGAAAAATAGTGCAGACAATAGAATTCAGTGTAAACGGACGTAAGTACATAACATCGGATCATTTGTTTTTTTCTGTTTATATTTTGAAATCGAAGCTGAATAGCCTTCAATCTTGCTCACATTGGTAAACATTCCTAGGTTTTCAAAGTTTAGACACTTTGATGGGAAGTAATTGCACAATTTGCTTGCCTCAAACTTAACACGCGACAGAAAAGTAGCAAATTTAGCATGTGATTAAATTTATTTCAGATTGTCGACATACATAGCTTATAAAGTATGTAATGAAAGTCGGCATGGAAATGTTTGACTTCTGCAGGATATAATTTAACTTATAAAGAAGATGGTTTTTTTGAATGTTTGTAGTACCAGCGAACACAAGGGTGATTCGAAACTGCGGCTGGGATGAATCTAATTACAAGGACAAATGTTACCAAAGAAGCGGTTTCGGTGGGCGACAAGAGGTTTGCTCCTGCTCCACTGATCTCTGCAATGCAGCTCCTGGTCACATTCCAACGTCACGTACTCTGATGATTCTTAGTCTACTTAGTACCTTTTTTGCGTTTGCTCGCAATTAAACGCATTAGCGCGCACTGTCTGCGATAATGAATGACATTCGAATTTTATAGATACCGTAAAGAGTTCAGTTGTCAAGACTGCTGCGAACAATTATAGGATACGATTTTGCAACGTCTCGTCGACACGACTCTTTCGCATATAAGATAAAATAAGAAATTACATAGAAGCATCGTTTTACGACTTACTAAGCGTAATCAGGGCCATATGACGCACGATCCAATGCCTTGGAAAACTTTGATCAAGCTCATTTATTGTGGAAGATCCTGCTAAGCTGCAAACACTAGAAACGCGAATCTCACACTGACGACGAATTTCACAATGAGTCTGCTTTCGAGTTTTTCAGCGCTAACAAATGTATTCTACATGAATTCATTGTTTTAAGCTTGATATTAGCTAGGTGTATACGTAATATGTATAAACTAGCCTTCTACAGACAGCTGCAGTTGATGGCGAAATCAAATTTGATCTTTCAGACTCTTAACTCGAGCTAATATAGATAGAAAATTTTACTTTTGCTGTGCCTTTCGTGAGGAGTTATATTGAGATGTACAAGCCATTCAAGAAACGTGTAACGAACACAAATTCGAATTCTTTTTTATTTCTAATCTAAAAAGTATTTATACATGTTATTCGTACTGTTGATTATATAAGATTCGGAACACCTGTAGGGCATCCAAAGTCTGAACTGACTTTTAGACAAGTTTATCTTGGAACATATTTTTTGAAGTTCTTTATGTCCTCTAGTTGTTATACTGTCTTGAAAATACATTGTAACAGATATTTTACAACTAGCCAATCACTTTGAACAATTCAAGCCATAAAGAATAAATGTACGAGTAAATTTGAAACGTTTGCAATTCTCGTGAGCCTCAAATGTGTTCTTTTCTCGAAATTAGCTTTCGATTCTCGAAAATTGATATGGAATTTTTTGTAATGAAACATAAGGTATATGTAAGCATACATTTTCTTCGTGCAGAAACCCCTACAAAGCTGTAACAGTATTGTGCCATGAAATCGTTGATAGTGTACACAAATTATTTAAAGTTATGCTAAAGAAATTTTGCTAAAACAGTCGTATAAATAACACATGTAACTCTAAAATTGATTGTATAATAATTGTAACGAACAAATATTATTGTTGCACTCGTCTGATCGTAGAGGTCTAAAATCTCAAATTAAAATTAATTATTAAATTATTTATTTATTTATTTATTCAAATCAGGACGTGCACATATACATAGGCGTAACTTTTTTATGATGTAGTTCTTTTCGTGCTGAAAAGGCATGTGACCAATAACAAAAAATCAAATAAAACAGAACCAGAGCTGATATTACAATATAAATTAGAATATTCGAGTTGTGAAAATACGATTTTGCATATTTGTTTCACTTCTTTTTATTGTAAACTTAGTCTTGTTATAGTAAATATAGTTTGTTTTATGTTGCTTGTTCAAAATCTTCTTCCAATGGATGAAGCAAAATGAAAAGTTTGTATTGCATCGTAAATATTTAGATAATAAGTCAAATATGCTTTCAAAAAAATAGTCATTAATAAAAGGATACTTTGTGTTCATAAGAACATGACTTGTTTAGAAAATAACACACAAAAGAATTTAAGAAATTAACGAACAATGCCCGGTCGGGCAAGCCTATATGATCGATAATATTTAACAGTTACATAATTATTGTTCAATTACACAATTGTTCTTTACCACACGTGAGTCAAATTTAAGCTTATGTGAATATTTTTTCCTAAAAATAAGATATTCAATAATATTGATACAAATGATACGTAATACAGATCTATCGATTATTTATTTCAAATAAAATCAATTGGAACAAGCTTTTATTTGTCTTTTATTGTAATTCAATCCTTTTTTCATTCAAACATTTCAAACAACACGACAGTTCTGAAACAATAGCAACATTGCTATCAAATCTATGCTAATGTAAAATAATGTTATTTGCGAAATAAAGATTATTTTTTGCTTCAAAACAAATAGAATCCAATCTTTTGACACACACAAATCTTCATTTGCAAAATTTGTACTCATTTTTCAATAAATTAACATTGACAAATTTCTTCATTCATTCTAGTCTATAATTTAATAAAGTAAATACAATAAAGCATACAAATATTCTAAGCTTCCCAATTATATATTTTTCAATGCATTTAATACTAAAAGATAATTTATTCTTTCAGAACGCGCATGCCTAAAATATACTCAACGGCTCAGTATACAATCAAAAATACGCTTTGTCGCTATAAGTCTTAATACTTATGCGCCAGATTTACAAAATGTATAATTACAAATTAAGAAACATGAATAAAATGTTATTTTACAAATTTTGCTATATCAATATTTATTTACTGATGAAAATTATTTTTCATAAATCTTAAAGATTATTGTTATTCAAATATTTGCATGTGCTTATCATTGATTACTTTTGACAAATTATTCCAAACGGGAAATTTTTAATGATGTTTTTAGGCCTTTTTTCAAATTTTGACCTCAAAATATTATCAAGTATCTATAGTTTTTATTTGGTCAATTTTATGCTTTCCACATTTTATTTATAATTAAATATTTAGTATTAAAATAACTTCATAAGCAATTAGCGTATTGTTTAATTTGCCGAATTTCCTTGAAATTTCAACAAAAACTTCTTTTGAAATAAAACAAGATTCCATTTGATGAATAAGAAAGTTTAAACTGTTCTTCAAAAACAATTCCATGCCGATCTCGCGTGAAGTTGTCTTTTTTGAAATAGTAACATTTTAAACTGTGACATTTTTGTCTACTGTCCCACCGCCTGGATAAAACCCTTTTAAAGAATATATTAAGGTTTATTAAAAAATGTCATATGTCAAATATCAATTAGGGAGCTACAATTCAATCGATACAGTTTTAAAGTTTCTAAGCTAAAGTGAAAATTAATACACGATCACGAATCATGCAACCTACAACTACTCGATCTAGCAGGTCATCCATAATATACCCTATAACTCCTTTGACTTCCGCATATGTTCAACAACCACAGCGTATCGTTTATACGCCAGTTACTACAATACCAACTAATAACAGAAGTTTGCAGCCCAATCACTCATACTCAAGAAATCAAAAGAGTGTTTGTCAAATAGCTCCTGTGCAGGGTGAAGGTATTGACATTAAAAAACAATTTACCATTAAAGCAACTTACAGATCACAATTGTTTTAATTCATACGTACAAAATTAAATTCCCTTCTGTATTATTATTAAATGTCAAAACCCGTAAAAACATAAACATGTAAACAAATTAATATTGGAAATTTAACCTTTCAGTTAAAATCAATGTATGGCCTATAAAAAATAAAGTGATAAAAAACCAGCAGTATTGTCAGCCACGATTCGTTCACCCCTCGAATCCAGTTGTCTTTTTTAAGCAACAACCTATTAACACTTTGTACTCTCAAAATCAAGCAAACACTTCGTTTTTAGTCTCGTCGTCAAATCTTCCTGCTAACCCTTATACCGAAGAGCATTACAATCGGACCATTGCTGTATTGCCGCAACCATACTATAAATCTGATTTACAGCAATCCAACTCAATTTACACGAATCATTCACAACAAATCAACTCTTACTATTTAGCACCAACTACCAATACGTTATCTAATACGTCCAACTACCAAAACACAAATTTCAATGCCAACTATGATTATTCCACTCTTCAACAGTACAAAACAGAACAAACCACTTCTGCTACCCAAATACCTGTCATACAAAATTTATCCGTTTACCCAAACATAAGAATGGGCTTGGTTATAAATGAATCTGCGAATGACAAGGTGAGTTAAATAAACTTTCGAAAGGTAATTAATTATTTTTATAATAATAGTAATAATGTATATAATAATTAGGAAACAATTTATCAAAGTTAATAATAAATAAAAACAAATCTATTTTGTCAGACGCTTTCTTCAAATGATTCGTGTAATATGCAGACAACCAGAATAAATCAACAAACTAGTCCTGAGAAAGTGGAAAATCCTAAAACCAATGATGATCAATTGTCTGAAGTGTCTTCGACAAATTTTGATTTTACAATCGAAGCTGAGAAGATGGTGTCTGCCTTGTGCGATATGAAATCTCCTAATAATTTTAAAAATAATGAACCTGGAAGACAGCCATTTGAGGCGAATGAAAATAACTGGTTTTTAAGCTCAGAAGATAGTTCGATACATGAAACTTCGGAAAATAAATCCGTCGCAACTCAAACTCATGAATCGGATAACAGTGAGAGATTGTCTGAACTGATGAGAAAAACTGCACTGTGGAGTTGCTTGGAGGCAGAGGCAGTTCTCAAATCTGCAAGGTATTATTAAATGAATTCTAAATGTGTCTGAGATGAAAAATATATAATTATCCTAATTTGCACGTTTTTAGATATTGCCAAGATTCAAAATACGCTTGGCTTACAAACCTTTCTACTGCGACCAAAACAGCGATCGCAAAATCTTCTGCGTCATTTCCTGTTTTTGGCGGCGATCGTATCTTAGTGCACGATCTTATCAACGCCTTGTTGAGAATAAGCAATGGTTGGCTTGCTCTGGACAATTATTTAAATAAACAATATTATCCAAGTTTGAACGACAAGTACGACACTGGATTGAATCATTGTTTCCGCAGTTGGGAAAACAACACACGTGATTTATTAAAAAGTATAGTGCAGACGTTTCAAAAGATAGAGAAAAACACAACCTTATTTGAACCGGAACAAAAACTAGAAACGCTCAACCTGTCGTTTCCCGGAGATGTTTCAATGTACACTAGATGTGACCTTTTTGACCCTTTTGTTTCTCATTTGGCACACCAATCAACCATCACTTCCGTTGGACTATCACCAGTCACTCAAGCTTCCTGTGCAGGTTACTTTTCTCTGACGCCAAATTTTCAGTACTACAATTGTCTGCAAAACATCAAAGAGCGTACCAAATGGACCATTACTGACAACATGTCAAACGCGAAGAAACAGGAAAACAGTCGAAAGCCACGTTTAAATTCCAACTGTTCCAGTGTGTCTTTTCAGCAATCATTAAATGCAGAATTTTGTCACCTAAGAAACAAAGTCATGGAGAGTGAGAATGTCACGAATATCAAGCGAAACGATATGAATAAACAAAAATTGGAGTTTTTATTTGAAAATAAAAGTCCTTTTCTTACCTCAAATGAGGAATCTAAAACAGAAACAAATAATCCAAACCCATCTTTCACTTTCGCTGACGTTCCTTATGACCAGAATACAACACAAGCTGAAGTCCAAAGTAATGACGAGAAAAATCAAATAAACGATGATTTCCTTAATGATCAATACGCAAGTAAAGTTTTATCACGAGAATCGGAATTCTTGCCAAAGACGAAAGTAACT
This sequence comes from Psix sp. ZL-2020, assembly GCA_022817045.1. Classification (NCBI taxonomy): domain Eukaryota; kingdom Metazoa; phylum Arthropoda; class Insecta; order Hymenoptera; family Scelionidae; genus Psix; species Psix sp. ZL-2020. The sequence continues at coordinate 7,237 of JABFQD010002459.1, forward strand.
TTGCTAAGCCAAATTGAACCCAGTGAATGTTCTACCAAGCAGCAAGAAATGTCAGCGCATTTATCCGCGTGGTTTGCCAGCATGAGGAACGTAACGAACGAAAGCAATCAGAATGAAAAATTTGTCCGAACCAATAACAATCGTTCTATGGACGTTGGCAGAAATGCTTTGGATCTTTCAAAGCAACTCAAAATGGACCCTAACAGGCAGCTTCTGACTCTGAAGAATATGCAAAGCATCCAGAGTGCACCTTGGAATGCGTTCAATTTGCTAAATAAGAGTAAAAAGGGCCAGAAAGGTCTGGAGGAAACTGTAAGTGCGGAGAATTTGCGAGTTTATATGAAACCTGGTAGTTACAACGTACCGAAAAAAAGGCATCAGAAAAAGTCCAAAGGTTACCAATCAATCTTGAAAAATAGCAGTCGGGTCAACAAGAACTCAAGTCTGGAGAACAGTGAGGTGTATGATAGTCCAGCCTCCTTACCATCGTTATCATCAGTGTCAAATAGCCCAGGAAATTTTAACAGCAACAAACAAGTCATTTTGAACAGTTCTAAACAATCGCCAAATATCTCACTGAAAGAAGAAGAAGAAGAAGAAGAAGAAATAGCACAGATTGGTACTGCACAAGACGAAAGCAAAGAATCCACTTGGAAGGCTGCTTGCGCCTCTGCGGAAATTCTGTTGGAAGCTCTAAACACTGGTAGGTGCAATGAAGAGCAAAATAAACTCTGTGATACTTTAGATGATCCAAGTGCAAAGAAAACTTGTGATGAAGTTGAAAAAGTGCGCCCTGAGAGCAGCTATGGTGTTTTTAGCTCGGAAACTTCTGAAGATGAAATGTTATGTTCGAAGCATAATTTTGTGCTTGAAGTTGAATCTTCAAAATGTCAACATATGAAGATCAATGTTAAAACTGATTCTTGGCTTATAAAGACTCTGAAGCTAAAAAATAATAAGGAACAAGAAGATGCGAATACTGGTTCTATGAAAGCAATAAATAATATCACACCTGAAATAGAGCAAGATTCAAATTATTTGATTAAGGAAGAAAAAACGAATACTATAGAACCGCGTCAATTTACATACTCAGACATGATTAGAAGAGAGTTGACAAAAGTACCAAAGACTACAGTAGCGAAGAACAGGGACGTTTTATTATCGAAAATGAGCAGCAGTAAAATGTATGATTGCATCCAAAAACCAGTGACAAAGAAAAATGTTAAAAATTGTTTAGAAAAACGTGAGGATAAGATAAATAAATGGTCATCCAACGTTGATCCGGAAGATGAAAAAAAGAAACGATTGGATAGTTTTCAAATGAAAAAGAAACGGAAAACTAAACTAAAAGACGAACTGTTGTTTTTAAATTGAAAAACCTATATTGGATGACTTGTTTACGTGAAAAAACCTGCTAGATGATTATTGTAAAATAAAAGAAGTAAATTTTCTCAACTCGTTGTAATTGAGATTTTCAAAACTGATAAATAATTTTCGTATTGACTCAATGAATTATTTCCTTTTCAGAGTAACGGAAATGTAATATCAATTACTGAAACTGTCTTTAAAAAAAGAAAACGTTCAAAAATGTGTTATACAAATTCTATGTTTTTTAACATTGAAATTGAAAAATTATAGACGATCCTGAGATTCATTCTGCTAAAGTTTTCCGAGCCAAAGCAAAATTGATTTTTGTATTATTATTTTTAAACGTTTGCTTGTTGCTGGTAATCTAGAATATATTCTCATGTTGTAAGTCGGCAACTTGTAATTATTGTTTCCTTGAATGCATTTGCGTTATTGCATCCTTAATTTATATTTACACAGTTTTAAGCAAATCAATTATCATGTAATTTTTTTAGATAAAAACTCTGAGATAATAGTAACTAAGAATCAGCCAGTGATGTAAGACAAAATAAAGCTTATTTTTGACTAAAAATATGTACATTTACTTTTTAAACGAAAAACATTCTCGCAGCAGGAAGATAAAATGAAATGCAAATAATATTCAAAAATGCTGAAACTTCTGTTCTTGAATAAATTGAGAGTTTCAGTTTCATAATGAACAAAATAAATAATCCTCTAATATTGAGAATTTGATGAGCAATCTTTTTTATCGAGCATGTTGAATGAGCACAATTAATTGATTTACACAGTTATTTAAACACAAGACAGAACTGCTTTGTCTATATGTCTCCTTTGGTAAATCACACAAGTATGAAGAGCAAAGAGATAACTATGATGTATCATTTATCATGTGGTGATCTAATGTAATGTGATTTCAGGCAATTTAAACTTAATCTGTTGTAGTCTAAATGATAGATTTTACAATCATAAGAAGAATAAAGAATGTATACACATATATTTAGTTTATAAAAAATGATAAATCTAAAATACGTTTTAATTTCAATAAGTAAAGCAAATTTTCTAATCAAATTCACTCATAAATGGTTTATAAGCAAAAATTCGAATTATTTTACTTCAAAATATTTGATTCAATAAATCATTTATTAAACAAATGTTAAAAATGTTGCCAATTTGTAATAACTTTTTAAATAATTTGCAAATAAACCCAATTAAAATGAAATGAAAATTCGTCCAATTTGTATACTGTTCATTTTTGCCTTCATCTGACGTTTAAACTATACATTATTTAATTCAGTTACATGATTATTGTAATGTCTCCATAACTATAATATTCGAAATGAAACTTCAAATCTGAAAATTGGTTTGGAAAACATAACCCTAACTGTACTCTAAATGAACTAACAAAATATTGAGTTAAAGCATTGAATATTGAAAATGTTGACAAATGATAATAATGACAAATGATCTAGGTGAAACAGAAAGTGTAACAATGATTTATACGATATACAAAATTACAAGTGGCCCGCATAATCGCTAAGTCGTTGCGCGATAAACATGGCGGACTAGCGATTGCTCGCAGAACGAGAATGGATCGCGGGGTGTAACCTGTGAGCCGTGACTCGGAAGAGAATTTGGAAATCGTAGCTACCTTGTGGTCGACGAAATGTAAATATATCGTATCTGAGTGAAATTGCGTGCGCCGACGCGTGAGAAGTAACAATGAGTTGCATCGCTTAAGCGAATTAGAAACAATAATAATAAAGAAGAGCGTGAAAAAGAGTAACACGGGTGAAAGTCTGCAGGAGCCGTCCTGGTAACAGACAGATCATACATTTTCAGCTCCAGGATGGACTGGGATGCGCTCAAAATGACGAGCATGCAGCTCACTGACTCGGAGCACAGGTATTACAATGACATGTTCACGTATTGCTGTGAGAACGCCGACACCGAAAACGTTCCCATGGTCAATGTCGTAAATCTGCTTTCTTCCGCAAACCTGCCTCGCGAAGTCATTCAAAAGGTAACTATCTATCAAGGACTATGCCACTGACTGCAATTTTCACGCGGCTTGTCATGTCATTGTGTCAATTGCAAAACTCACAAATGTCAAATTTGTTCTAAAAGTGAGGTTAGATCAACTGTCATCGAGCTGATCGAGTTTTGAAAACAACAATGACATGATATATGCGTCAAATTGTACTTTTCGAATTCAGTTGATTCAATTACAAAATCTGTGAAATTAATAAGTACGTGATTTATCAATTATTTTCTGCTTACTTGTCTTAACGATATTTCAGTTAGAGAAAATTTGGATTGTTTTTGTTTCTTTAGTTTCAATTTTTGATAGCTGAATAAAAATTGATGTTTTAAGATTTAAGATTTCAAACTATTTTTTGCTTGTTGTATAAAAGTTATAAAAATAGTCATATGACAATTTAGCTATGTCTTGTACAATCTTAATATGGTTATTAATTTATGAAAAAATATTCGTTGCATGTTTCATTAATAATTAAAACAGGCTGATTCATTTCAAACAGAATTATTAAATTATCATAAAATATATGTAACTGCGATGTACGAACAAAGTTTTTCTTGTGATAACGAAAAGATTTATAACGGTTGTAAATAAATGAATATACTTCAGACAGATAAAAAGTGCTGTATTAATTTCATTGATTTCACTTTTCTCTATCTTTTCAAATTTAATTAAGCGAATACTAAATTATATTAAATCGCTTATGAATAATTTTGAGTTTCAAATCAAACTTATACTGCGAAGAAATATTTTATTATACATAATTATTTATTATTAAATCATTATGAACAAATTAATAATTACATTGTTCAAATCAAAAATAGATTCAAACCTCATTTAAGACAATTTTTGAATACAAAGTAATAGAACATACTATTTTATATTTCCAGATTATAGATATGTTTGGAGGCTCGAAATATACTCGAATAAATAGAAAACAATTTTATGCTGCGCTGAAACTGGTCGCAGCATATCAAGCTGGTATCGAAGTGAGCAAAGAAGCTATTACATCTTCTTTAGATGAAATTGCATTACCCAGATTCACCTGGCCAACCAACAATGAGGAGAATAAAAATTCAGATCAGTTCAGAAGTATTCAAGCCAGACTGGAAGATAGGGTACCTGATAGTACAACAGAAAGCGAGAGTGAGCCCGATTCTCCGCAAAGGACAGGAGGCAGCACCGAATCACCAACGCCTACTAATAGCGTAACACATGAACGAAATGAAGATATTGCTGAAGAATATATTATGGACAATGTTCCAAATACTTGGCAACGGCTATTTGTTTCTGAAGAGCAGAGGCAACTTTTAGGTAAACAAATAAATCTGCGATGATTATTAAGATATATATTGGAATTTTATAACATCAAAAAAGTTCGTCAAACTTTAAGAAATAGTAATAAAATTCATATTTTAAATATTTGATTGCGTCAATTATCAAAACGTTTAAATTGAAATTACTTTTCAAACATAAAAATAAAGATAAACAGAACATTTGTATTAAAACAAAGTATATAAACTATATATAAATAAACGTATAAAAACTATGAAAATACTAATATTGATAAATATAATTTAATAGAGATTTAAATTTAAACAAATGTAAGTTTATTCAAAAAGTATGTAAGTTTAAACTTCAAATTAATATGATAAGAATACAACTATTTTCTTGAAACAAAAAATGAATTTGAAAATTCAAAGTGAAACAATATTGTTAAAATAAGTTTTTCCCCAAATTTAGGTACAGAAGAAGAGAGCTCGGAACGTCACACAAGCGACGAAGGTGATGTTGATGCTGAAATTTGTGCTTTCCCACCAGAAGAAATATATGTTATCACCGACGAGTTACGAGATTATTACAAAACCCAGTTTACCCAAATGCAGCCAGATCCAGATGGTCTTTTGGCTGGTTCTATCGCTAGGACCTTTTTCGAAAAGTCTCGCCTGCCAGTAACAGAACTTCGTCGCATTTGGCAGATGGCAGATGTGACACGAGATGGTGCTCTTAGTTTACAAGAATTTTACGTTGCAATGCACTTAGTCGTATTGAGAAGAAATCACATCTCCTTACCGGACTCTCTACCTCTTTCACTTGCAAATCTTATTGTCAAGCCAAATCCACAACCAATACCTCCTGTAGTGGCACCAGTGCCACCATCAGTTACTACTGCTAAAAATAGTCCTTCAAATACGGTATTTTTACTCAAACATTTGAAAACGTATTATGAAAATGAATATAAAATAATGTACCTAATTTTATTTTGTAATTAAATAAATAAGAGTAAATGTTAATGGCAAAAATAAATAAATAAGAATATAATTAACAAAATATGATAAAATTCCTTATTATTAATCATACTTGATTTTAAATTCAGGCTGCAACGAATGAAAAAAGTAAAGAATGGACAAAATTTGTGGACTCACCAACTGGGACTGGAAGTAGTAGTACTTTAACTAGTCCTGGACCTAAACCTGTAAATTTTGATTTCCACAAAGCGGCTGTCGAAAGAGATCCAAAAATATTGCACCCTGTACCTCTAAGGTTGACGCCAGAAGCTAATATCATGGCGTCAGCGGCGAATGGGATCAGTGGGAATGGATTGGCTTTGCGAGACGACGAAATGCAACACCCATCAACAACTTTGATTCAGAGACCTTTAGCAAAAAAACCTATCGTTATGGATGAAAATATTGTAGTTACACCGAAAAAAGAACCTCCGCCACCTCCTCCTCCTCGACCGTATAGAACTCACGCTAGGAGTTCAAGTTTAGATCTCAATAAATTAGGTTTGTATCTGATAAAAACATTTTAAACAAATTATGACAATTGAAAATAAATGATAATAAAATATAATTGAACTGTAAAATGACTTATCTCACTGAGCAGGGAAAAATGGTCAGACTTTTCTTGGAGCACCACCTTTAATCCCACCTAGAGTATCTCCAGGAATCGTAAGTTTTTTTTATTTCAAATTCTTTTTGATAATTACGCGATATAAATATTATAAATTTGTATATAATTGTATAATATTGTTGAAATCAATTTAACATAATGCTTACATGGGAGTATCAAAAAATAGCATTGCAATTGAAGTTGAGAAGTTAATTTATTTATCTCTATAAATTTATAGTTTACAAATTATGGCTTACTCACATAATGGACACTCTAGGTTCAAACACAAATCCATGGCTCGGTTTACATTAATACTAATCTTTCTCTGTTAGGGATTGTATTTATCCAATAAATTTCAGAGTTCACCGCGAAAATTAGTCTGCCAAAAGAGTGAAGGGGAAAGCCAAAAAATGAACAATGAAAATCAAGCATTTGTAGCTGACTTTTCACAATTTTCGCCAAAAGTGGATATGCTAGACAGTACAAGTATGGATAACAGTATTCCTCAATCACAACAATTTACTGGCATTTGTGGAGCTTTTCAAATTTACAGGAAACCTAGTCCAAGTAAATAACCTGACATTTTTCCATTCTCAACATTGAGTTAACAATATTTAATTTACAACATTTTCGAGTCCATATAAATAACATATATGGATTCTAAACAATTAAATTAACCAATGCATCCCAATTATGTAGACAATTTTGTTACAGAACGAGAAGGCCAAGATGACGTAAGCAGAGAAGAAATTGAGGAAGGAAAGAAAATGTCTTTGACAGAGTTACGCGAAAAAAATGCAGAATTGCGACAAGTTTGTGAAGAATTGACAAAAGAACTCGCCAGCGCATTGCAAGAACGCATAAATTTGCGCGCAAAATTGCTGCTTTTACCATGATCTATCTCCACATCTTATCTCGATCAAACGTTTTGAATTATTGTAACGCTAATAATTGCTGCAAACATTTTCAAGCCAATCAAACTAAATATTTCTATCCGTGCTGATCTTATTTAAACATGCGCTAGTCTATGACTGAGCGACAATGAAGTTAATCTACATTAATTTTATTATTTAGCACTCATCGTTTGCGTTTCCTTTTTTCGACAGCTCATTTTAGTAACAATACAAAAATACTCGAAGTCGAGAATAAAGACAATAATTCAATGAAATCACAAAAACAGGGCTCGATAATAAAGACTTGCTCTTTGCTAGTAGTAAATTAACGACACGTTAAAAAACGTTGGTTTAACTCGATATATAGAATCATTATTTTCTCGTAAAAAATTATTCAATTTTCAGATTAAATAATCACTTTTTAATACATTTATACTAGGCAACCTGATCTGAAAGTAATATCAAATTATAATGTTACGCTTTCTAGATGCAAGATTATGAAATTATTGCTTCCGAATTGTTTTGTACAAATGTGTAAGATAAATGCTGATGAATTTTGAACAAATTTTAACGGCGTATAAACATTCTAAGATTATTGAAGTATACCAACTTGATTTTATAATTTAAATTGTTGAAAACCTTTTCAATCTTGGAAAAAATCAAATCTTATATATAAATATCAACTATTTTCACAAGCCGCAATTTATTTTTAAA